>KZ651443.1:465170-489463 GCA_001010745.2 Gerris buenoi | reverse complement strand
TGAATATATATATATATAGCATTCACATGTGAACTGTGAAATTAATACATATATAAAAGTACGTTGGTCAATGCGTTAACTTTTGATATAGCTTTCATTTAATCTCTAACATATTTTTTTGTCAAATGTTTTCCCTTTGTTAATTATTTTTTGCTTTTCATTGCTGAATAATCATCATTTTATCCAACTTTACTACACAAAAATTCTTCCCTGGTGGGAAATTGAACCCGACCTCTCGCTCTTTGTAATTAGATTCATCTTTATCACTATCTCAAAAACTATATTTTCTCCAGGAAAATTATGGTTAAATTTGTAATTAAATTAACTATAATTTTGACTTTTTTAATCAAAATAGTTTTTTAGTATTTGCCTTCTCATGTTTTTCTAGGATTTTTAAGGTGGGACAACCACAAAACTGAGACTAATCAGGTTCTATCTAACTTCCCATGGTGGATTTCAATGAAATTTTGGAGGTAATACATGCAGAACTAACAGAGAGAAGCTTCTAGTAATTTTTTGAGAATGTATGCTATGTAAGCCATACAAAATCATTTTAAAGAAAGATTGACATCATTTCAAGATTTTTTTTTTTTTTTTTTGAAGATTGATTGGATCACCTCTTCTTTGTTAATTTCATATTTTTTTATTTTTTTATAATCAAAATAGATGACCACTTATTAAATTTTAAAACTTGAAACTACCTTCTGAACCTTACACATCATGTCTTGAGATTGCATGCAAATAGATTTTATGAGGCAGGTATAGCCATCTAATAGTGCTCCAAGTATAGTTCCTCCTCCTTCAAATAACCCAGTTTGCATGACTCCACAGGTTGGTATAATTTACCCTTTTTTAAGCTATTTACCTAAAGAGCCTCTCAACATATGTGCCTTAACTTAATACTGGTTTGAGACAGCAGCATAAAACTCTCCTTGAGAGAGGCTTAGTTATGTAAGAACACATACAGGAAAAAAGTAGTAAATACATGTGAAAAAATACGTGCCAAAGTTGAACATAATTTTTATTAGACAATTAATCAGGTAACACAATTTAGGCCTAAAAGATGTTTAAAGACTTAGACAATAAAATAACTAGTTACTGACTGGCTTAGAGGGATAAATTCATGGTGGGACTAAAGTCCTAACTTGAAACAGCACTCAGTAGGTTGTTAGTGGAAAGGGAGTCCCTTCCCATTGTTCTCAAAACACCTGCCTCTGTTAACCTTTGGCATGTATTTTTACAAATTAGTTGGTTAAAGTAATTTCCACAAATTAATTCCATAATATTGTTTGCTTCAAAGAGGAGAGCAGGTAGTACGGTATATTCTTCCAAATGATTTACTCTAATTTAGAAATTACCATTTTATAATCTCAATTATTAACCCTGAGGCAATTGTGGGCATCTATAATAGTTACAAATATAATAGTTTTATAAGCTCTTTGGTAGGCCTAAGCTTTCCATAGGTTGTTAAGCCACAATTTTTCTTTATTTCAATTATTTACTTTTTCCATCTTACAACTTACCTTTTCTGGGCCTTCCTCTGAGGATTGTTAATAATGACTGCTTCAGTGATACTCCTTAGCTCACAGCACAATAAAAAAAACTTAACAAATGGTTGATCACAATTCACAAAAGTGAGCCTTTATAATTCCTTAATAAACCCAAATACTCAAAAATCAGAACTTTTTTCTCTAAATACTTATCACTATCAATTGAATTTAAAAATAAATACAACCAGATTTGAAGGGGAGAATTAAGAAAACAAATGATCTAACCAAATAACATAATTGAAATTTATCGCTTACAATTATTATACAAACATAATTATATACTTAAAACATTTACACTGTTGTTATTTATAATAGCAGTTGTTCTTTCTTACACAGCTTTAATTCTAAAAGTATCTCTAGTATTTTTGTCTTATTGAGTCATAACTATTTCCCATTATTTATTTANAACCCGTTGTATAAAAATGGCGCCTGTACTATTTATCATAGGAAGTTGAAATAGGGCTCAAATTGTGCAGAATTAAAATTAGGAATGAAGCCTGTGATTAGATTTTTGATATATTGCTTAGAACCAGAGTTATTTTAATTTTACTGTTTTTACTAACCTCAACAGGCGGTAGAGCCTTAATCTATAAAAGAAGAAATACAGACAATCCTCGACTTTCATGTTTGACTTAAGATTTTTTTTTCTTGATTTATTTACTTTTATTGTTAATATAGAACATTTTTCACCTTTTCTATACATGTGGCTTTAACAACGGTACCAAGACCATAACATATAGTTATAGCGGCTCACATTTAGTTAACTTGAGTAATTCACTTTGTTATAACATTAAGTTGGAAAAAAATTAGTTTTATTTTTCATTTTGAGCCCATATTAAAAAATAAAATGAGAAGAGAGGATAAATTGTATATACGAATAAGTTGTGGTAATAATCTAAATTCTTATTTGTGACTTGATTGTGTAAAAATGTGTCGCAGACTTGGTTACCAAATTCTAAATCTTACCCCTAACTTTATTAGACCAATACTAAGTTTCCATGAATTTTCAAAACCGTTTTGGTATTCAAAACCCCATAAATAGGTGATTTCAATAAAGTTTTGAGTACTAAGCCAAAACAGCAAATTTTTTCTTTTGTATTACCTAAAAATAGATTTGAAAAAATAGCATGGAAACGGGTATGGAATTGAAAAAAAAAAAAATAATAATAATATATTATAGTTAAGTTTAAATTTAAAAAATGATTATATACCAAAATGTATTTGTGTAACAAAACAAAGGAGTCATCAACTTCTGAACCAGTATTAAAAATGAAACTAATTTATATAAACTAAAAGAAAAATAATATAATTGTGTTACATTATTAATAAAAAATTTTAAAAGAAAAAAACTTTTAAATTAAATCAAAATATCTTTCATTAGTCCGTAATATTTAAGAGTTGTAGGCCTGAAGATAATTTTAATAACTTATTTTTTAATTTACTTAGCATGGACACACAAAAAATATTAATTAGCGCAATAAAAGTAACATTTAAAAAGATAACACTGGTTCAGGATTCAATTTAACTAAACAGGAAAATAATACAGAAGTTACATTTTTTATAGTGAAACAAAAGAGGTAGATTATAAAATATAATAAGATAATTAAATTGATCAAATGCAGTGTGATAGAGAGTGAACAAAAATTTTATTTTAAAGAGAGTAGTATAGTTCATTTGAGATTAGTTTTATTTGAAACTAAAATATTAATTGATATCCCATGCTTGTTACAATGGTATACTGATGAGCAAAGAGAAGATACTGTAATTACTTGAGAAAATCATTTCGCCAATTCTTCTTTTACATAGTATGAAAATACCAAATAAATCTTAACCATACCTAATCATAGAACTTTGCCTTCATGAGAGATATCAAATCTTATCAGTCTCAAGCCCAGAAAAAGAATGTCAGTCAGTCCAAAAAAGGAGGGAGAAAAGCCAAACCTAATACATAGCAGTCGTCTACAAACCAAACATATGTAGTGAGTTTGAATACCAGAGGGGTTGTAACCTAATATTGTAGAATCATAAAATAAACAGCCAAAACACTAGTTAGCGACTATTAAACAAAATTAGACTAGTGAGTTTTAGGGAAACAAAACTATATGAAGTTAGATTGGAGGTATAGAGGCCACCTTGATTAATTAAGTTTGAGACATTAGTGTCCCAGCCAAACTTAGATTCAGCCCTGACCAGGCATAGCGTGATCAGTCTTTAAGGCTCTACCGCCCTTTGAGGTTAGGAAAAACAGTAAAATTCAAATAACTCTGGTTCTAAGCAAGATATCAAAAATCTAATCACTGGCTTCATTCCTAATTTTAATTCTGCACAATTTGAGCCCTATTTCAACTTCCTATTATAAATAGTACAGGCGCCATTTTGATACAACGGGTTTTATCGTTGTATAAAAATGGCGCCTGTACTATTTATCATAGGAAGTTGAAATAGGGCTCAAATTGTGCAGAATTAAAATTAGGAATGAAGCCTGTGATTAGATTTTTGATATATTGCTTAGAACCAGAGTTATTTTAATTTTACTGTTTTTACTAACCTCAACAGGCGGTAGAGCCTTAATCTATAAAAGAAGAAATACAGACAATCCTCGACTTTCATGTTTGACTTAAGATTTTTTTTTCTTGATTTATTTACTTTTATTGTTAATATAGAACATTTTTCACCTTTTCTATACATGTGGCTTTAACAACGGTACCAAGACCATAACATATAGTTATAGCGGCTCACATTTAGTTAACTTGAGTAATTCACTTTGTTATAACATTAAGTTGGAAAAAAATTAGTTTTATTTTTCATTTTGAGCCCATATTAAAAAATAAAATGAGAAGAGAGGATAAATTGTATATACGAATAAGTTGTGGTAATAATCTAAATTCTTATTTGAGACTTGATTGTGTAAAAATGTGTCGCAGACTTGGTTACCAAATTCTAAATCTTACCCCTAACTTTATTAGACCAATACTAAGTTTCCATGAATTTTCAAAACCGTTTTGGTATTCAAAACCCCATAAATAGGTGATTTCAATAAAGTTTTGAGTACTAAGCCAAAACAGCAAATTTTTTCTTTTGTATTACCTAAAAATAGATTTGAAAAAATAGCATGGAAACGGGTATGGAATTGAAAAAAAAAAAAAAAATAAAAAAAAATAAGACAGTAGGTATAATGAGAAGAGCAATGATAACCTAGACTTGGCCGATTAGACGAGCCGATCTGGTCTCCCTAAGTCGGGGCCATTACCCCTTGGCCTGAAAACCCAGTCGTGCAATTTGAGTTCCTGGTTACGTTTTGGGGGTGAAACAAGACAGGGCGGTGTGATGGATATTCCATATGATGTAGGGTAGAAAAGAGGGGGAACTATAGCCCCCCCTAATAACTTACACTTATTACCTACACTAATAAGTTAGTGAATAAGTAAGTGTTAACTCTGACTGGGTGGGAAAATCGATGTAGAGCCAATGAAAGCTCGAGATTTTGACATCTACAAAGTCATGTTAAAATCTCGATCACTCAATGGTTCTCCTTCGATTTCCAACCAAGTAAGAGTGAACAATAATGTTAATATTATACAGCATGTATTATGTCTGCTTTAAGTAAATTCTACGACGTAAATATTGTTTTTGATCCAGTGGCGGCGATAAGGGCCCCGCAGACCCCGTGACCCGGGGATTTGGAGGCCCCTGGAAGGGAAATAGAGGGGCCCCCACTACAAGTTAGCAGGGGGCCCCCAATTACCACTGTTTTAATCCGACCGAGCTTTAATTCCCTTTTTTTAAGTTTTTGGTAGTTTTCTCACTACCGAAAGATTAAATTTTAAATTTTTTATAATTTTGTAATTCAAATTACAATTATCAATTGCCTGTACGGAAAATAGGAGGCCCGTGGTTCGAGTCCTGGTATGCGGTATGTCTCCCGTAGTTATTGATAACTTTAATTCCCTTAAGAAATGAAGACGTGATGAAACGCAAGATTTAAAAAGATTCCATAATTAGATTTGTATAAGTACATAAAGTTAAACGAAAAAAAAGGGTTTTAATACACTTATATATCAAAGTTTGGAAATTCTGAAGAATAAGAGCCAATTTAATATAAATGTCTCATTGCTTGAAAACGAGTAGTTGTGAAAGGTCTTAGCAAACTTTTTAAGAACAATGACAAATGAAACTCTGCTCACTGCTTAACGATTGGGAGAGGCTTGAATTGGTTTTACTTTTGGTATTTAAAATAGGATATGGAAAGGCAAAATGAGCTACGCTTGTAAGACGTAAACGAAAAGACCGGGTTGAATTCAGTTGTTCAGAACGAATGCGTTCTCAACAAGTTTTTAAAATCAAACTAAGATATAAAGGAGGAAATACAAATACCATCAAATTAACAAATATATTTCGTTTGGCTATTTTAAATTAACATATTAAAACTGTATTGTATATAACTATAAATCTTACCTTTAAAATTGTCCGTGCTTTCGTAATTCTTCACGCGAAATGTTTAACGAATACGTAACTGGTTGTATTAGAATGACTTGAATGTATTTAACTTTAAAAACCTTACTCGTTACTTACATTCTTAGCTATGATCAAAGTTAAATTCATTAACTTGAACAGAATTATTAAATTTACGATTAAATCAACCACCTGCTGATCGAGTTAAAAGGAGACTTTCAAATTGTTTTAACGTTGATAAATCTCAGTTATCACAACATTTTACGAACTGACATTTTATATAGGTGAAATTAAATAACTTTATGTCTTAAATAACTTTACGATTTTAAATGAACGCAAAACGAAACCGTAGCCGGTAAAATAATCAGAGCGGCGCGGCGTCACTGTCACTGTGACTACGACTACGAAAATTCCTATTTGTCCTAGGCCAGACCAATCACAATCTACTTCTCAGCTTTAAGCATTGCCAACCTCGCAAAATTTGTAATAAAAATTTACCCTGGATTTGTTTATCTCTTTGAAAACTTCAAATAACATATTTTAAAACATTAACAATTAATAAAATTAACATTTATAATTTATACTCGCCATTTTAAGAACGCAGTCATAAGTGTGTTATAATTGGATATTATCAAAAATTATTTACTTCACAAATTCTTTTTCTTAATTCTTTTTATGAAGGATGTTTTGAATAGGCACCAAATTGGTTGGGGAAGGGGGACATTTGCTAAGGGAGTCAAAATATTGAAAAAAGGAATTGAGGGATGGGTAAACAGGCTTATTATAGAGATCATGAATTTTCATTAATGATTTTTACCCCCCCCCCCCCCCCTCCATGAGTTATTTTTGGCTTTAAAAGTTTTTGCTAAAACTAAAGAATAAGAGGAGATTTATAGAAAAGATGGTGGGGCCTCACTCCGACGTATTTTAATGAAAAAGGGAAATAAACTTCTATTAACAAATCATACCATATATAGCTTCTCAAATGTTTAAATCAAACAAATATGTACTGTTTGATAATGGAATATAATATCTCTACTGTATATAGTAGGCATCCCGTGGCTCTATCACTGAAGCGAGCGTATTGCAATAAAATATTCATATTAAGGAAATATTAATCATGATGAATGTCATAGTTGAAGATAAGTGGAAGAGGGTAGAGTGGTGG
This sequence comes from Gerris buenoi, assembly GCA_001010745.2. NCBI lineage: Eukaryota > Metazoa > Arthropoda > Insecta > Hemiptera > Gerridae > Gerris > Gerris buenoi. Next base: position 482,293 of record KZ651443.1, on the reverse strand, counting down.
TACTTGGTACAAAGCTTACCTTCCCAGATAAACCTACACTCCTAGAGTCTCGATCACCCAGTGGCAGCAATAAGGGCCCTGTAGACCCTGCGGGGCGGGGGGGCCCCTGGATGGGAGATAGAGGGGCCCCCACTAAAAGTGTGAGGGGGCCCCAAAGCCTTACCGCCGCCACTGCGATCACCCGCAGTAGCTTTTAAACAATTATTATAAATGTATTGGGTCATTTTCAAATAAATTGGGTATTTCATGTCCCCGACCTTTGAAGACGTGTAACTCAGAAAGTATACGGAATTTTTTAATTTTAATTAATGCATTCTTTTAAGGAGTTTGAAAGGAACATTTTTCTGCTTTTAAATTTTAAATACAACAATCAACAAAATTTTTTATCAATTTAAAAAAAAATAAAATGTCACGTACGTTACTGTCCCCGGGTATATATTCTAATTTTCACAATGATTTATCCATATGTTATAGTTGTTAGATTGAAATGAAACTTGGTTCAATTTTTTATATTAGCCTTGGCTACGAGAGTCTATAAAAGAGTTCCTTCTATTTTAAACGAAGGTATTGTTATAAGTCAGAATATAGCTGTCCCTAACTTTAATGTGAAAAACTACGTACCGAATAAACTGCATATGGTGGGGAGGGAACAAGGGGGTTAGAACTTATGGATGACGTTTTTAGACCCATTGATGTATAAAGTTGTACCTTAAGTTGGCATGTTGCTGTCCTTTCATCAGGAGCGACGCTATATCACGTCAACTAAAAAAACATGGTGCGTATTTTAATTCAATGTCACATACGTTACCACCTTCTCACTATGAAATGCTATTAATATTAAAATTTAATTGTTGTTACGTAATAGGTTTTTAGATTCATATCTTAACGAGTCTAATTTATTTTAGGTTATAAAGTTTTTTCATAGATATATTTTAAAATAGATTTTGATTGTCACGTACGTTACCTGTCACACGTTACTTTTTAGAATTTTTTTGGTAACGTAGTATGTGACTAATTTATAAGTTTATTTTCAAATGTGTTTCTTGTCACGAATTATCAAAATTTCACTAAGAAAAACGTTTGGATGAAAAATTAAGAATTAATTGTGATACAAATAATTGTTACTCATGTTATAAGATCTTTTTTTTAACTTAATATTTTTTTTATTGACATTTCAATTATTTTGTGTAAAATTGTTTCTTTTTTGCGATGATTAAAGTGCAATGATTTTTCTTAAAAATATATTTAAGGCATATAAATACATAATATTTTTAAAAAATAAGATTTTTTCATTGGTGTATTTTACATTTTTATTTTCCCAATGCAACTTATTTTCCTATGTCACGTACGTTACTCAAATATATGAATTTATTTTTCTTCTGAAAATTAATTTTCTAATAATTTATGCAAGGAAGTATATTGTTTTGTTTAAAATATGTTTTTATAACAATTATAGCTTATTACTTTAAAATTATCAGCTTTGAAACTAAAATATTGGAACTTTTCTAATATTGTAGGTAACTTATGTGACACATGTTGGTAATTTTTTTACATTTTACGAATAAAGTTAAATAAATGAGGGTCTCTTACACGTTAAGTGATTAAATTGCTCATTTAGATCGATTATTACTGCAGGAAAACTGAGGTAAGTATTAAATAGTGCAGTTTTCAATGGTAACGTTAGTGACATAAAAATTACGATATTAAATACAAAAAAAAAAAGTTAAAAAAATCATTATGCATAGAACTCACGTATAATTGCCCGAAAACATAATTAGAATAGTAAAGGGTCCAGGGTGTATCAAAAATGTCGAAATTTTCGAAGTTTTATTTTTTTATTTTTCAGTATTTAGAAAAAGCCAAATGCCCAATTTATTTGAAAACGACCCTATCACTTCACAACGCAAAAACCTCTGCTTGTATTAAGTTGAAATTTACATTCCTGTATCAATAATTGTACTTTAGTCGATGTATGTAAAATTTTATTAAAATAGTTACATTAGAACGTAAGATATCTGTAAGAAGGTTGTTTTCTCTACTTTAAATGTTTAGCACCGCTTTAACAGTTTTAACGATCTTTATTAATCCATAGCGGTGTGTTAGTTTTACTAAAAAATTGTATTTGAAAAGAATGTTTGTCTCATCGAATAGATAAAGTTAAAATAATTTCCAGTTTTAATATTGCGTTGTGCAAGAACGCTTGAGCAGACGTTGTCCAATGAATTCGTCCAGAGCATTGGTAAAATAAACATGTGCATCAAATTTCATCAAAATGGGTCAACTTTTTCTCAAGTTATCGTCGTTCATTTCAGACACACAGACACAGAGCATATTTTGTTGAACGTAGGAAGCTCTCTATGCTCGCTTCAATTAAGTAAAGTTGAGCTGCATCATCTCCTTCTCGACCTCTTCATCTCCTTCAGTTCAACCAAGTATTTATTTCTTATTTAGTACTAGGCATCACGTGGCTCTATCATTGAAGCGAGCGAAATGGAATAAATATTATATAGCTAATCATGATGAGTTGATATTTAAAGAATATGCTAGTAATAGAGAGTGGGGAGTGTAGAGGGGAGAAGGTTTATTCTACTGATCCTTAACTTTTAACTCCTTAACGTATGTGTCCCAGCCATTCCACTTCAATTATTATGAAATCTATCACTTTGCTACACAAAAACTACTGTATGTATCGAGTTGAAATTTTACTTGCCTGTTTCAATTGTGCATTAGACAATGTGTATGAAGTTTTATTAAAATCGTGACGTTAGAACGTAAGATCTAAAGTAAGAAATGTTATTTTCTCTACTTTAAACATTTAGGTCCGCTTTAATAGTGGGCAGACAGCGTTTTCCAACGAACTCGTCCTGAGCATTGGTAAAATTAACATGTGTATCAAATTTCATCAAAATCGGTCAACTTTTTCTTACGTTATCGTCATATGTTTCAGACACACAGACACGGAGCATTTTCGCTACGCTCGCTTCAATTAGGCAAAGTTGTGCCAAGAGTTCTTTGACTCCTAAGGGTTTTTAAGTATAATAAATTTCATGATAATTTTAAGTTCATGAATAAATTAATATGGTAAGCAATTGATCCATGGATTTATAACTATCAGAAGTAACAGAAAATGTAAAAATAGTGTTAAATAAGGATCTTAACTTTAACGACCTCTTGGGTACAGGTTAACGTTATTTGGCCTATTACATAATATGTTTAGAATTTTGTTATTTTTATAGCTTAGCTTCCAATTCCCTTTTTGTCAGGCTTAATAACTATTCTCGATTTCTATGTAAAAAAGAGAGTGTTTGGCCATAAAATATTTACAAACACAATACAAAAATGTATTGGCATCAAACAGTTTCAAAACATTCCCATTTTGCTCATTTATAATACCAAATACTTCTTCCTCGTACCAACAGTTAGGTAAAACAAAAACAAAAAAAAAAAGGAGAGGAATAACAAAAATAATTATAATTATTAAAAAAAAAAAGTCGTAGTCATAGAAATAAATTGAAATAAAGAGGCATTATATGTTATAAAAAAAAATCTGTTGTGCCATATGCACTTACGTTTCCCAGAATAAAATTTCCAAATTATAGTATATATTTTTCCTTCACATAGGAAAGTTCCTTTTTTATCAAATAAGTAAAAGGCAATTACTGTTTCCCAATTACATCAGCTAACAATACAATAAAATTAGAAAGCCACAAAAATATTGCTTCCTCAAAAGTTATCATTAGTGTTGTAATAGAAAAAGTGGACTGAATAAGACAACATAACACTCATACAGCTCTCTTAAAGAATTTTTAGAATTTAAGTTCTAAATTCGAACTTCTTAAAAAGAATAATAATAATAATAATAATTAACAACTTAAAATATGAATACAAAAAAAGAATAATTTAATATGTACATAAATTGTCAGTAAGAAAGAGAGATCTGTGCAGTATTACAAGAAAAAATTAAATAATTAATTATAATAAAAAAAGAAAAGAAAAGAAAAAAAAAAAACAACAAGACATATCACTAGAGCCAAAAAATACATTTAGTAAGAAAGATTTATCTAAATATTTAAACCACATTGTTAAAAAATTTATTTTTATTAAATTTTAATCGCCTTATTACACAGATTTTTGGGCGGAAACAGCTCATTACGTGTCTAAAACACTTATTAAAAACAGTCATGGGAAGAATTTTCTTTTTTAAAACATCTAAATCGCTAACGAGAAAGTCAATTTTTTCTGAAAAAAGTGAAACATCCAATATAATTTACAATGGTTATTTTTTTGATACTTGAAAAAAAAAAAAACATATAATTGAATAGATCAGATTTGTTTTTTAAACTAATTTACGTTTTAAAAATATTTTATTAATGTAGATTAATAAAAATCTGGTAAAAATTATTAGTAAAATAATTATTACCATAAAAGTAACTACAAAAATATTTATTTTCTTGTAATAACATGATCATTGAAAATGCCAAATGGATTTGGCATGTCAGCTTGAATCAGTAACACACCAAAAATTATTCAATTCATTATACATTTCAAATATCAAGAACATTAATTACTATTCCAAACATACATCAATTTTACTAGAGAAAAAAAATAAACTGATTATTTTATACACCTCCATTTATTTCGTTTATTGTAATTTTTTTTTATACAAAAAAAGTCACAGAGTACAAATATAAGAACATAAAATTTTTAATTGGGTATACCAAAAAGGTGAGAGGAAGTATTTAGAGAAACATTTCTAGAGGAGGCTAATGGCTTCCTTTATTTTATTTTTTAAAAAATAAATATCATCACCACTAAACAAAAAATAATCTTAGTGGTTTATTGCATTAAAACTGAAAAATATTCAGTCAACAAATATAAACTTTACACATCTAGATATTTAAAAAATAATAATAATAAAAATTGTACGCATATTTTTAGAATGCCAGTCAAAAATAATAGTTTTTTATGTACTATTATTTAATTAACTAACTATCTATGTAGGATTATTTGGAGTCATAATTTCTTTAATGTATTATATCCCTTAATTGGGTAAAATAATAATAAGAATTGATATTTGACTCAAACTTACATTGGGAGAGGGTGATTCTAATATTATTGTAATATTTGTACTCCATGAATAAAAATTTTCCAAAATTATAAAATACTTCCTTTTTATAATTAATAAAGCCTAATATAGGCAGATATAACTAAACTAAAGGATTATTTTAGGTTACTCGTTGAAAAAAGTGCTCCTGAAGACATAAGTATTACCACCGTATGGGACAAAAAAAAAATCTTAATTATTTCAAACCTAATTCGTTGTGTTCTAAATTTAAGAATCTGAAATTATTTTAAGTAAACAAGAAAATATAATTAAATGAAAAGAGCCCTGTATTTTATCTGTAACAGAAACAAGTTGGATTCTATATAAAAAAAAAAGAAGGTAATAATAATAATATTAACATGATATAATTAATTAAACACTATTGACAATATTATGAAGGCACTATTTCTTAAAGTAACCTATGGCAGCATAACGCATTTGTAAAAAAAGTAAGGTCCATTTAGCATTTATCAAACCTTTGGATATTATCACCCGTATTTTTTCAGACCTTTTTATTGTTTGAGAAAAATGTTTAATTTTTTAAGGTTCTGCTTAAACCTATAAAATTATAGCAAACAAGGTTGGCAGCAATAAGTTAATCTTTTAATTTTAATTTGCAGAACTTTTAATGCTGGTTTATTACTGGTCAATTTTTTGACAAGAAAAACTCTAATAATTTATTTCCTATAGCTCCTTAGCCAAACAGACCCTTAATTTAATTAACTATTTACCAACTTGTAAATTAATGTCTCATGAAACCCAAATAGATTCACATTATTATTTTATTAAAATTGAATCTCACTGCGATTTAAAGGTGACATAATATGCACACTAATACTAATATGCACTATAATACATAATATGCACCACTGTTGTTAATCAGATATAAAAAGAAATCTTCAGATATAAAAAGAAATCTACTATTTTATTAAAGGTTTCACTTATTTTTCTTCAATATGGATATTATTCAAACTAAAGAAAAATTAATATTTTAGTCAGCTATGTTAAAGACATATTTGAACAATTACCATGGATATGTGACAGTTCTTTATTTTACATGGATTTCATTTTGACCGATTTTGATCAATCTAGAGGAAACCAATTCCGAGATGGAATAAATTAAAAATGCTTAATGCGGAGGGTTTACTCCTACTATATTAAACTGCTCACAGTAAATAATCAATGGGAAGCTTTATTAGATAATAATTTCTAAAGTAAGATATGTAGTATTTTAAATGAATATTAAATATATCGTATTTTCTAAATATTTTGGAGAATAATAAGATTTTGTGTCCTCCAAAAGATATGAATTTTTGTACATTTTTAAGGTGTACAAAAAATGCATTAGATCAAATTTGTTGGGTAAACCTGACATTTAACTTAGCCAGAGAGTGGACCATTTCACACGTGGTTATAGATAATATAGCCCTAAATGAGGTAAAATATTTTTATCTTTTAATTTTCCAAAAGGAAGAAAAAAAAAAATGTTTAATCACACAAAATAAGATGAAGATTTTTTATTTTTTTTATAAAAATTGAAAAAAGTGTAATAGTATAATAGACTAATTGGGCATTGTAATTTTTTGGCCATATACAATTAATTTTAACATCATCAAAGAACAGTTTAAAGAGTAAATTTTTATACGCTTGGTTTTTCTATAAGCATATTAAGAAAGTATGTATCGCTTCTATTGTAATGTATATTTAAACCAAAACTGATCTTCATTGGTTGTTTGTTGTTACTTTAAGTTAATTTAACAAAAACCTTGAGGATTCACACAATGGAAAATCCAAGAAAAAAAGCTCTAAATTAAATAGATAGTAAATATGAATAGTGGGGTTCATGAGACTATAAATTATAAAAATAAAAAGAAAAAAACACAAGTATTTAAAAATGATTTGTTCATTTTCAATTAAAAATTAAATAAAATTAAGAGAGTAAAGAAAAATAACTAATTGAGCACAAGAACCTAGAAAAAATAGTTTCCTCATTATAAATGAAAATTTGGTTAAAAAAAAATACAATATTAAATTAACATAAAAAAAAGGCTAAGAACTTCTTCGTACATAAATTTTCATAAAAATGTCATTTTAATTTGTTTTTCCCTTTTACTATTACTTTTAGAACTTAAATAAGAAGAAATGAATAAACCTAAAATTAAGTAAATTGTTACTTGTAATTAAGTGACTAGTGATGCTCTATACAGGTGTTTTATTAGAATTAGTTAGTTCTGCCCATCTTGTTTCGAAGTAGAGTCTGAGGGCATGGCCAGCTTTTCCAACTGGAGAGTTGTCTTCATTGAAGGTTTCACAGTTGTCAAAGATGAGTCTTACGTCTGCAGCAAATTCCTCCCTTGTTTTGTACCTGGGTAAAAATTAGAGCATATTAGAATCTGCTTCCATGTTAAACAAAACTAATACAATTTTAATAGAAAAGGCATAACTCCTAAAATATTTTGGGACAGATTAGTTGTATAAAAATTCCAATCAAGGTCTATCAGAGTATTACTATTTCTTTAGAAAGAAAAAATCCCTAAAGATTCATTTTTTTATTTTTTATTTTTTTTATTTATTTTATTTTATTTTTTTTTTTTTTTTTTGGATAGAATACATGAAGAGGTACCGGGGGAAAACTTTATCAAAGCCTGAAAATTGACTTTAAGAGAAAGGCAATTTAAAGTTTATCAATGAATAGAAGGTAGGAAAATAATTTAATAAAATTCAATAGTACATTGGGCGTCCAGTGGGGAAAGTAGCATTATGCATACAATTGTGGAAATTGCACCAGAGCGACAGCAAGTGTAGTAAATAGAGTTAGATTTTAATAATAAATACAGAAAAAAAAAAAAAAAAAATACATTTTCTGCATGTAAGTTTGTATTTCTCTTTTGATAAAGATGACATTAATTCATTCATTGTATTTTGTGCCAAATTAATTATTTTGGGACGAGTATTATTCTCATCATTTTCGTCATAATTACTTAAATCACTCATTGTTTTTCACTAAAAACTCGATATAAACTGTTACTTTAATTAAACAATCAGCAAATTAGTTTTGCTGTACGTAAATAAACTCGCTAATCGTGTGTTAAGGTGAAGAATTCCTCTTTAATTTAACATCTTGTCTATTTAAAACTACAGTACTTAATTAAATTTATATAATAGTTGGGTATTAAGGTGCTGTTTACATTTTTTCCTCCTTATTCAGCCAGCTATTCTTAGAGATGAGTACTGCTTTCCTTGCATCCTGGGTACTCTTGTATGATTTTATATCAATGCAGTTTGGGAAGATCTGTTGTTTTTGGCACTCTTGGTAATGGCTGGTTGTTAATTTCATTCTTAAATTGTAAAATTGTTTTATGGTAAATACCTAATTGGCTTTTAATACAAAATTAGTTGTTTCTGAGATTTTGTACAACTCATTGTCAGTAAATAAAACTTGAAGAACAAAATTTAGTTTATCAATCATAAAAAAAACCACAATTGCAAATGACCAGTTTGGACCACTTAGGAATTCCTTTTACAACTTTACAGACGCACACGCAATTTTCTCATGACTTAAAATCCTTTATCCCTCCCCATAAAACTTTTTTTATTTTTGTATATAATTGATATCATAATTTTCAAATGATCAGTTTACTAATAATAACTAACTAATGTGGTCAAAACTAGTCTGTATTAAAAATTATCTATAGTGTTTGTTTTAAAATAAACTGATTATGATTCCTCATTTTGTTTTATTGACTTGTTTTCAATTACTTAAGGGATATGATTTCTTGACATCCTATAGTAATAGGTGTTGTTTTATTGAATATTAAAATAAAGGTATAATATTAAAGTCAAAGTAAGAACGATAAAGAACTACATATAGCATACAACACGAGGAATAAGCGTCTATTCTTTTATACGTATACATGCGTTAGGAGACAGTGTTGCCAGTTACATATAAAAATTTCCTATTTTAACACTCCTCCTAAATTTTTACAAGATTTCACAAAAAAAAGATATTACACATTCAACAACAAAAAAATAAATACAAAACAAACAATCTAAATAAATATTATTGATGAACAAAGAAGAGTTATTGATAATCAAAGTGTCAGCGTTTAAGTATAAAGGATTTTAAATAATCAAATCTATTGGCTTTAAGGTCTTTTGTCAAGATATCAGCAATTTGATTTCCTGTTGGACAGTACTTTAAGGAAAAAAGACCTTCATCAAATTTTTCTTTTATAAAATGATATCTGACATCTATGTGTTTACTCCTCCTGTTTACAATGCCATTTTTTATTAACTGAATTGCACTTTGGTTATCAACATTAAGTTCTGTTTTAATTTTTACATTAAGTAACTCTTCTATGAAAGATTTAAGAAAAATTAACTCCCGACAACAATCAGCAGCTGCAATATATTCAGCCTCAGCTGTTGACATGGCAACTACAGGTTGACGTCTCGAAGACCAGCAAACAGGTGCTCCACCAAAGAAAATAATATATCCTGAGGTGCTCCTCCTAGTTACCTTATCACCAGCAAAGTCTGAGTCACAATAAGCTTTTAATGTTGGCATTTCACCATCTTTAAATGAGTATTCAATTAAGTCAGATTTACAGCCATTCAAATAGTGAAAAATATGTTTAACTTGATTAATATTAGTTTTAGTTGGCTTACTGGCAAATCTACTACAATAATTTACTGAAAAAGAAATATCTGGTCTGGTACGATTAGATAGATATAATAATGAGCCGATAGCTTCTTGATAAGGATAATTATCAATTATTTTTTCATTACAAATATTTGTATCATTATTACTAAGTTGTATAGGAGTGGAAAACGGTTTCGATTGTGTCATGTTAAATTTGTCAAGCATCTCCTCGACATACTGTGGTTGACTAATTTTTAGTTTGCCATCAGACTTGTCTATTTTCATGCCAAGAAACGATTTTAATTCATTACAAATAGTTATTTCAAATTCTGATTTTAACACATTGAGGACTTCGTCTGCCTCAGATTTATTTTGACACATTATAATGCCATCGTCAACATATATAGCTACAATTATATTATTAGTTTTTGATTTAAAGACACATTGATCAGTCTGAAGTTGTATAAAGCCTTTGTTTTTAAGAAAATCTGAAAAATGTTTATTCCACCTTAGTGGGGCTTGTTTAAGTCCATAAAGAGCTTTGTTCAGCTTACATATCTTATTTTTACAATCAAAATCAGGAGGTAATGACATATATATGTCACCTTCAACTTCACCATAGAGAAAAGCGGTTTTTATGTCAAATTGTTTTATTACATTGAATTCTCTTTTGCAGGTAAGGGCCAAAAGAGTTCTTAATACGGAAAAATTTAAAACAGGGCTATAATTTTCTGAATAGTCTGACTGTTCACAACCCCTTATAACCAGTCGGGCTTTATATCTACCGTCATCTTTAACTTTTAGCACCCACCTGGAAGAGAGAATCTTGTTGTTACCTATTTTATCCTTATCTACCAGATTCCATGTTTTGTTTTTATTTAATGATTCTTTTTCTTCTTCTATGGCTGCAATCCATTTCTTCTTATCTTCTCCGCATATAGCTTCATTATAGGTCAAATAAGATAAGTCTTCAAATCCGTATCGAACAGGTTTCTTGCATTTTCTTTTTATTCTTTGATTTTGCATATTTTCTTTTTCTGGATCAGTTGTGTCTATGTTTTGATTTAACGTTGCTTCATCCCAGCCAAACCACGGAGTATCATCATCATTTTCTGATTTTTTATTTACACCATCATCGTTATCAAAACCCAAGAAATCTTCTTCTTCATCATCTGTACAAAAAATAGGTTTATCTTCTCCATAATTATCTTCATTATCATTTTTTTCATTTATTTCGATGGTAGGTATCTTCTCTGTATTATTTAAATCTTTTATTTCTAAATTACTGTTACTTTCCTTTTCTTCTGATCTACTTAATTTATTTGTAAAAGTAATGTCACGAGAAATTATTATTTTTCTATTACTTGCATCCCACAAACGATATCCATTTGTAGCATATCCAATAAATGTTAATTTTTTTGCTCTGGGCTCAAGTTTTTTTAGATATTTATTATTATGTGCAAATGCTTCACAGCCAAATAATTTTAATTCCGATAGATCCGGTACTTTATTAAACCAAAGTTGATACGGGGTTTTATTTTCCAGACACTTTGTGGGACTCCTATTCAATAGGTAAGTTGAAACGTAAAGAGCTTCACCCCACATTTCTTTAGGCTGTCCAGAGTCCATCAGGAGAGCTCTGGTTTTATTCATAAGAGTTCTATTCAGCCTTTCGCTTTTACCATTCAACTGAGGTGTATATGGTGGCGTATACTCAATGCGAGTGCCTCTGTTTTTAGCCCAAGTTTTTAACTCATCACAACTGTTTTCACCGGCATTGTCACATCTTAGAGTATATACTTTTAAATTCCACTTATTTTCAAACTCCATAACAACATTTTTAACAATCTGTGAGACTTCAGATTTATTTTTAATTAATTGGACTACTGAAAAATGAGTATAGTCATCAAGTAATGAGATATAATACTTAAAACCATCCCAAGTTTTGTCAATAGGACCGGCAACATCAAATTGAACAATCTCAAGCGGTCTTTTTGCTCTTGATCTCTTTTTTCCAAATGGAGAGCGAACTTGCTTAGACATTACACATACTTCACAAGTATCTTCAGTTTTTTCTTTACTCACATTTTCTATGCCTGTGGATATTTTAGAAAGCTTTTCAATATTTTTATAACTTAAGTGTCCAAGTTTCCTATGTATTTCTTCTATTTTGTCTTCTTTGCACAACATAGCCTTGTTAGGGTTAATTTCAATCTCATATAGGCCTTGATTATTTTTTGAACCGTGCAGTACTAGTTCTTTATTTTTTTTAATTATTACATTTTCACCCAAAAAATTTACCTCACCACCATTTTTAGTAATTGAGTTAACACTCAGTAGACAAGTTGATAACCCTGGAACATATAGGACTTTACTTAACTTACATGACGTTGTCTCTATAGTCCCCATTTTTTTAGCTTTCAAGGATTCATTTTCTTTTGCAAGACCTATATCTGCATCCACATCTTTAAAATTTATTAAGTATTCATCACTGTTACACATATGTGATGTGCAACCTGAGTCAACTATCCATTTTTTTAATTTGGTGTCTGTCTTTTCATGGGCAAGAAATGATACATTTCTATTATTGCTACTATTGTCACTTTTAGTACAGTTATGTCTGTTTCTAAAATAACAATCGCTTTCATTGTGATTAGATTTTTTACAAATTCCGCACTGCTTCTTCTCCTTTTTAAAGGTTTTATTTGTTTGAGATTTTGGACAGTTTTTCACCAAATGAAAAACCGAGCCACACCCAAAACATTTTAATTTAGGTTTTTCATTCTTAGACTCTTTATGCTGTAACGAAGACTGCGCTTTGAAGGCTACATCAGTTGGTTCATTTTTAAAAGTATTAATCCGAGCTTCTTCACCAACTAATCGAGATATTAAATTTGCTAAAGTTCTCTCTGTTTTTCCTGTGGACTCCCATGCACTAATGAACGACTTTTAAATCACTCATTTTTACGGTATACACTTTTTACGATTTTACTTTTACGCACTATTGTTTTTAAAAGTCTGGTCCCATAACCTGTTGTTTTATTGAATATTAAAATAAAGGTATAATATTAAAGTCAAAGTAAGAACGATAAAGAACTACATATAGCATACAACACGAGGAATAAGCGTCTATTCTTTTATACGTATACATGCGTTAGGAGACAGTGTTGCCAGTTACATATAAAAATTTCCTATTTCAACAATAGGTAATTTGATAATTTTTACTTACTCGTTGTGTTGTATCCGCTTATTGATGGTCTGAAGATCCATGGGATTTCTAATTATTTTCTTGTATGTAGGAAACTGTTTAGTATTTACAGCTAATAAAAATGGCCAGGCTTCGTCATGTGCCTCAAGCTCATCAAGAACTGTCCTACAAGGTCCCATCTCTTTAGACAGTCTCTTCTTTTCCCGCTTTCCTACAGGTGGTCCTTCTTCACTGCTTACAGGAGTACTGTTAACTCTGCAAATTAATAACAGTCTATATTGTAGTTTTTATTGATATTTGCAATGCAAATATTTCCTTCGTGTATATGGTTAAAGTATGGTTTAGAGTTTAGAGCCACCTTTTACTAAGCAAAAATATGGCAGTGGGCAGATTGTATTTGGCTTAAAAATAAATATATAATAAAAAGTTATGATTGAACAATTATCAAAAGATTTTTAAAACATGAAACTTGCCAATATCACACATCTACAAACTGTAAATAATATATATTACAATCTAGATTCTACCATATTTTTAATACTGGATCTAGATTATTAACTTCAGAATTGCAACTAATACAACATTAATGGTGAAAAGGTTAAAATTACTCAATTTATCTTGTGTTTCACATTTCCATTCAATGTCCAATCAAAATCTGTTATGTCTGTTTTATGTGCCTCAATCAAAATCACATTGAAAGATAAATTCAATAAACTTGAGAACAAGGGATACCAAATCTATCTAAGAGAAGTGAACTCTGTGTGAATTATCACATAGAAATTGTATGTTTATATCACACATAATATACGAGTACATAAAGGGTTCACTATAAATAACAGGAGTAACATAATACATTCTATAATTACGGGTATCTAACCCAAAATTGAACAATTCTTAAGGTCATTTTGGGTAGGGGTTAGTTACTTAAAATTACTTAAGTAGGGTTAGCACAATTTTTAATGGAATCGGAAACATGTAAAAAGGAGTTTCACTTAACATACTAAGTTGCTATGCACTCCATTTTTATTCATTATAATGCAATAAATAAAGAGCCACTTTTAGATGTAAACAATCGTTTAAGCATGATAACTTAATCATTTGTTTAACAATATGCAGTAAAACCCTGGAAATCTGTAACTCAAAAAATTCAAAAACCCCAATAATCTAAATAACTTTTGGGGCAAAAAAAGGTAATGAGAAGATGAAAAAATGTATTGGCTACTCTCATTGGCTCCTCGCCCCTTTTTTGACTTTCCCATGCTGTCAACACACTAAGACTCCTTTGGTACAAACTGTAGAATAAAATGAGAGTGTATTTGTGTGATATTTAAATACATTCATACATAAGAGTAAATATTTTTTTCATTTACATAGTACAAGATCTGTTTCTTGTAGTTCCAGGAAGGTGTGAAAAAAAATCTTACACTTTCATTGAAAAAGATTTGTAGATGTTTTAAGTCACTCATAATTATTCTTGATCTTTTTTTTACTGAAAAACCAGATATTCCTGGATTAGGCACGAAGAAATATACCTATAAACTGTACCAGGAACAATTCTAATGTTTCTAAAGCAGAAACCCCTATAATTCAATCAATTCAGTAATCCGAACAGGCCTCAGTCAGATATACGAGGTTCTACTCCATATAAAAATTTAAAATATTAAATTCATGAGAAAAGCATTATTGTTAACTTACAATGCTGGAGGTGGTGTTGCAGGAGGGGGTGTGCTTGGAGGTGGTGGGGGAGGCTCTTCAAGAGGAGGTTTAGCAGGACTTGATTGTACATTTGACCTCCTTGTCGCTTTCTTTTTAGGGTGCTTTGAACTACAATTACAGCAGTACCATTTACCTCGGGGAACCTAAAAACAAATAGATCAAAAAATATTTTTTATTATAAAATATCACAAGCAAACACCATGCTATACTAAGACTGGCACTTGTAAGAACATACAAACACCAATATATCTCGTTATTTTTAAGGCTCCTGTAGAGTCATATGCAGAGATGTTCTCAACTTTCTAATATCCTGTAAATAAAGTTAAAAATAACAATACCTTGTTTAAAGGTGGTATCATACAGTCTGTATGATAAGCAACTGGACAGGCTTCACAGAGGAGAAGATTCCGACCAGTCTTCTTACCACACACTATACAATTTTTCTCTCCTTTAGCTTGATTTAAGCACTGGAAGCAATACCTGGTAGAACAAAATACTTATTTTTAAAATTAAAACTTTACTAAGTAAAGTGGTTGAACAAGACAGAGGCAGGCTTGAGAGATAATAAAGGAACACAAATCTCAATAAAAACAAATTTTATGGTTTATCAGAAGTTTTAAAACTAGTGCAGAAATATTTTAAGTTTCTATAAAACATTCAGAACAGAACAAAAATTTATTTCGTGGGTAAAGTGTACTTTACCCATGTACAATAGGTACCAATAAGTTTCCTTTTAATAAATGGTCTGATTGTGCTTATCTTATACTTCATTATAATATACGAGGGGCGATCAAATATAAACGGGACTTTGATCTCTGAGCAAAAATGGTTGATGGGGGCGGGACATCGCTAGGGTATTTAGGTGGGGTCATTAGAAGGGGCCAGAGGGGGTCGTTTCCCCATTTAAGACTGTTTACCAGTAGCACTCGGGATGTCTAAGTAGCAGGTGCCCTCTTCTATTGCGCAACGCGTTATTATAAAATTTCTTGCCTGTGAAGGAGTCGAACTTCGGAAATTTTCCAAAAGTTGACTGCGCAGTTCAGGGACGAAACCCTCTCAAGGACCCGTGTGTTTGCCTGGCACAAAGAGTTTCAGGAGGGAAGAGAACGTGTAGAGAATGAGAAACACGATCGTCGTCTCCGGAGCAGCATTACAGATGAGAACATTCGTGCGGTTCGTGACATTATTGAAGGTGATCAACATGTGGCTGTCTAGATGGCAGCTCCCATAACTTATCCCTGTGCAGCCACACGTCGGTCACCTTCAATAATGTCCCGAACCGCACAAATGTTCTCATCTGTAGTGCTGCTCTGGGGACGACGATCGTGTTTCTCATTCTCTACACGTTCTCTTCCCTCCTGAAACTCTTTGTGCCAGACATTCATACGGGTCCTTAAAAGGGTTTCGTCCCCGAACTGTGCAGTCAACCTGTGGCAAATTTCCGAAGGTTTGAATCCTTCACAGGCAAGAAATTTTATACTAGTAATAAGGCGTTGCGCAATAGAGGGGTGCACCTGTTACTTAGACATCGCGAGCGCTACTGGTGAACGGCCATAAATGGGGAAACGACCCCTCTGGCCCCTTCTAATGACCCCACCTAAATACCCTAGAAGTGATGTCCCATCAACCGTTTATGCTCAGAGATCAAAGTCCCGTTTATATTTGATCGCCCCTCGTACTTTAAATTAGAATTAAAAGTTTTGTTGAAAACACCTTTTTTTTATGATAACTTGTTAGTATGTTGGATGGATATTCAGGTGTAAATAAGTTAAAATGATTATTTCATTTTAACTTATTCATTTTATATATTAACTTATTTCATTTTATATATATTCATTTTCAAGGAAAATGAAATAATCATTTTAACTTATTTACACCTGAATATCCATCCAACATACTAACAAATTAGAATTAAAGTGATATAAGTGATTACCAGTCTCCATCTGGAATGTTTTCAATCTTTGGTTTGAAGCAATAAGTGTGATAACCTTTATCACATCCATCACAAAGTAACAGCTTGTCCTCGTTATCACCCGAATGACAAAACTGACAGTTCTGAAAAAGAAAAATAATACTCGTGCATTAAATATAAATTCTGGTTACAACAAACCTAATAGGATAGCGCAATAAAAAAATCTTTACAGACACACCAGGCTTTAAACTATGAAATTAATTAAACAAAATAGCTAGTAAACGCAAGTGTATGTAATACAAATAAAACTAAGTTAATGAGCTAAGGAAATATTAAAAAATTCTACATAAAAACAAGGAAGCATAAATAATACATGCCGCCAACAGAATTTATATTGAGAAGAAATAATCCAAGAAAAAAACTATAACAAATTTTTATTCTATTAAAAGAAAAAAAGTAAATAATGAAACAAGTCTTGAATTAGTCTGTATGAAGTATAGAATATACTGGTGTTTTTAAATAATAAATTATATATATATAT
>KZ651443.1:446763-461457 GCA_001010745.2 Gerris buenoi | reverse complement strand
CACGACAAAATATGAATATTCTGAACATGTACACCAAATTTCGTCAAAATCGGCCCAGTAGTTTAGGCTCCGCGCGTCTGCTCAGACGTCATACAAACGACAGCCAGACGACGAACAGACATTCTTTAAAGACCTCTTTTTTAGACTCAGTGGTCCTCTAAACGTGTAAATTCATAAAATCTCAAAATCGAATTTTTGAACCATCTCAATACTTTCTTTTTCTATGGGAAAGTAAACATGCGAGCTCCCGCTTCTTCACGCTATATCTCGAAAACGGTTGATAGTACGAAAAAAATGTTTATATCCAAACTTGTTGGGAATAGTGTTTTACATAAGTTTTGATATAACTTCTTAAGACCTCAGACTAACCGGAAGCGAGATTTTCGCAAAAAACTGATTTTCCTGACCTTTGCCCTTGGATATCTCGAGACGCTCAAGGGTGAGCATATGAGACTTTTTGGTGCTTCATTAGACCATCAAAGTGAAGGTCTATGCAAAAATTCAGCTTGCTTTCTCTCATTCAGCAGATGAAGTCTTATTTCCCTGGACTATAATATGTTAAACAAATAGAAATAAGCTTCATTATATACAAAAAAATAAAATTTTAGAACCACCACAATAATAAAAAAATAAAAATAATAAAAAATAAAATAAAGTACAAACTTTTAACTGCATGCTGGCAGATGCAACCTTCTCTTCGAGGGCTTCAACCATTTGAAGTGCATTAAGATCAATCCTTAATGCAGTAGCATGACTCCAAGCTTCAGGGTCTTCTTCCTGAGTCACAGGAGGTTGCGGAGTGTCATCTGATTCTCTCAGTTGACTCTGACATTCAGGGCGACATCCAACAGACTACAAAGAAGCATTTTTTTTTATTAAAATTCCACCTAAAAACTATATTGTTAATTCATATTATGAATTAAATTCAGATTTTTTATTTCCGGAGTTAAATACCTTAAGAGTTGGTTCCCAAGTGTGATCAGTTCTCATCCTTGTGATAGAACCAAGAAATTCTCTTTCTCTCAGACCTCGAGGTTCTAATGAAGACATCACCTGCTGCAACTTTTCCTGATTTATCTTCCACCATCCTTTTCGAACTTCTGCAAAGGTAAAATATACTTGTTTTATACAAAGATCTTGGACAAGTACTAGATTTTCTAGATGGTTAGGATAAACCACTAGTTCAAAACTAGCAATTAGTTCTTATAGAGGCCCCCCCCCTTATATATTATCAGCAGCACATATATTATTAGTAGTATCTTATTACTTGTTTCCAAGAGGTGGTTTAAGATATCTCTTCTCAATAGCTTCTAAAAGGTGAAGAAGTCTTTCTTTGCCTATTTCAACAGGATTGACATCAACATCTATTGCTACACATGCAGGAAGAAATTCAACACCAGTAGATGTAATTTTTCCAGGTAACTTCCAACCCTAAGATAAAAAAAACAAAAACAAATAAAAAAATATCAATAAAAGCTAATAATCCAGGGAAATAAGGTAAATAAAACCCTAATCTACGGAATGAGAGAAAGCAAGCTGAATTTTTGCATAGACCTTCGCTTTGATGGTCTAATAAAGCACCAAAAAGTCTCATATGCTCACCCTTGTGCGTCTCGAGATATCCAAGGGCAAAGGTCAGGAAAATCAGTTTTTTTGAGAAAAGCTCCCAGTCCCCCAGGCACCCAGCCAGGCACAAAAGTGAANTCGATCGGATAAGTAGAAGAGGGTTAACTAGCCCTCCAAAAATGTTGACGCCAGGCACCCAGTCCCCCAGGCACCCAGCCAGGCACAAAAGTGAAGTTAATATAAAGGATTTAAAAACAGGTAATTTTAATAATTAAAAAAACCAACATTTCTTTCCACAAGAACCATAAATATTAAAATTATAAAATAACTTAATTCTTAACAAAATGAGAAGTTGTTTAAATAATAATAAATAAAAAGTTATGCTTTATGCATTGACTACATGCAACACGTCTAAAGTAACAATGCTACTTTCTGGCAATGTGTCTTTTAAACAGAATTTAAAATTAAAACACTTGGAAAAATTATTACTTATATAATAATAATAAAAATAAAAAAAATCACATATAGCAGTAGAAAAAATAATCAGTCTACTTGCAAAGAATTTGCCATATTTAATGCTTTTATGATAACTGCAAAGAAAAAATAATTTAAAGTAGATAAAGGCATATGGATATAATAAAAAAATTACTCTTTATTTTTGGATTATAAATTAGTAAATATTTGAAAATCATATTTATTTTTCTCTTTAAATCATATTTATTTTTCACAATTTGAAGTTGAAAAATTGCATTGATTAAAAAGGGGAGAGAAATAAAAGATTATTTTGATGTATGTAAAAAAGAAAACTTTTTAAAAAAATAAATAGTGGTTAATTAATCCAAAACCATAAATATATTTTAGTAATGAAATCACCTTGAGTTACATTAATTATAAAAGCATAGCTCTTCCTAAAAGGAACATGTTTTATTTTGTACTGTAGAGGGGAGCAATGCCCTTATGCCCCTCTCCTTAAACCACTTATAACATATTAGAGTAGAATGCTAATGACTTACATCAACAGTTCCTAACTTGGGACCCCCTGTACTGGGTTCAAAAAGAAAATTATTACTTTAAAATAGTATTTGTAGCGTCTAATCTAAAAATATTTCATAGTTATTAATAGCATGATTGCCTTTTACAAATAATGATAAATATTCAAATATTGTTAAGACTGTTTAGAATAATGGTATATGCTTTAAATAAGTGAATGTAATAAAGTTATTATAATTATTCTATTTTTTTTTTTTTTTTTCTGAAAGTATAAGATTAAAACAAAATCAATTATTTTTCAGATTATCATTAATTAACTATTTTCTGTGTAATTTTTGAAATAAAAATTCATTATTATTAAGACTAATGGAAAGTTGAGTCCAATAAGGTGAGATTAGACATTGCTTTATATTTTGAATCGGCAGAAATTAGTCTGAGGTAAAGTACAATAATGTTGAAGTTAGATTAACTAACTATATTGTGATAAAAACTCTTAGTTACTAATTTTAACTTTAAAGCTTAAATATATATTTTTTTTTTAAATAAAAGAGATAAGTTGAAGAGATATAACCAAAAAAATTAATATAGTTAAAGATGACAACACTTAAAATGTATTAAGTTAAACAATTAAAAAAGCATGACTAGGTATGTGATGTGTGCATGCTGGGTTTACGCACAGACATCGGTGGTAGTGGTGATGGACTCACAGCCTTCATGATGGATTTATCCCAAGCAATGCTCATCTCCAGCGCTCTGCAAAGCATTGATAGTTGGGCTGCTGTCTGAGATTTTGTCAGAGCTTCCTTCCATACTAACAGACCTTTGACATCAGTCACTTGGTCTTCATTATCTCCTGATGTTGAACCTCCACTTGTTGAACCACTAGTCGTAACTGGGGGCAGTTTTACTTCTCCGCTAAAATCCAGATAATAGAAAAGTATTAACAGCATATCAAAATACAAAATATATATGTGATATGTGCTGAACTAATAAATAATTCCTTCGTAGATTCTTACTGTAGTTAAAATAAATAATTATTTGACCAATTAAAATTACGATCATAGTTATTATTATAACAATAAACTCATATGATTGTACCTACAATGGTCTCAGTACATTAAGCATAGTTATTGAAATAACCCCTCGTAATGACTTAGGTGTATTTTATAGCTGTCACATCAACACCTTCTTCTTTAGGTTGCTGGAATAATTCCTTAAGAATCTCAGATTTGTGTGCAAAGTGCAATAAGTGTCACTAAAATAGACGTTCGAAGAAGTCAAGGTGATTAATATTATTAAGAGGCTTGACGTAGTAAACCAATCATAAAATCCAAGTTAAAATAGGGACTTTTTTTTCATTTCATGCTTTTAAAGATAGAATACTAATTAAAAATAAAATAAGAACAGATTTTATGACCACAATATATGATCATTCCCCCCCCCCCCTTATATATTATCAGCAGCACATATATTATTAGTAGTATCTTATTACTTGTTTCCAAGAGGTGGTTTAAGATATCTCTTCTCAATAGCTTCTAAAAGGTGAAGAAGTCTTTCTTTGCCTATTTCAACAGGATTGACATCAACATCTATTGCTACACATGCAGGAAGAAATTCAACACCAGTAGATGTAATTTTTCCAGGTAACTTCCAACCCTAAGATAAAAAAAACAAAAACAAATAAAAAAATATCAATAAAAGCTAATAATCCAGGGAAATAAGGTAAATAAAACCCTAATCTACGGAATGAGAGAAAGCAAGCTGAATTTTTGCATAGACCTTCGCTTTGATGGTCTAATAAAGCACCAAAAAGTCTCATATGCTCACCCTTGTGCGTCTCGAGATATCCAAGGGCAAAGGTCAGGAAAATCAGTTTTTTGCGAAAATCTCGCTTCCGGTTAGTCTGAGGTCTTAAGAAGTTATATCAAAACTTATGTAAAACACTATTCCCAACAAGTTTGGATATAAACATTTTTTTCGTACGATCAACCGTTTTCGAGATATAGCGTGAAGAAGCGGGAGCGCGCATGTTTACTTTCCCATAGAAAAATAAAGTATTGAGATGGTTCAAAAATTCGATTTTGAGATTTTATGAATTTACACGTTTAGAGGACCACTGAGTCCAAAAAAGAGGTCTTTAAAGAATGTCTGTTCGTCGTCAGGCTGTCGTTTGTATGGCGTCTGAGCAGACGCGTGGAGCCTAAACTACTGGGCCGATTTTGACGAAATTTGGTGTACATGTTCAGAATATTCATATTTTGTCGTGAAATCAAGAAATTAATTTTAGCTCCCAATTTGTGGGCGCTACCCCCCAAAAACTCTGAAAAAACGTGAAAAAAAATTATTTTTCGTAAACGGCTCTAACGATTTCGATTAAAAAATTCTAAAATGTAGTCTATTTAATTACGAATCTAACGATATATGTCGTTATTCCGGCAAGCTTCTAGTTCCAGAGAAAATAGCTTTAAACGTGGATTCTTCTTTAAACGGGTTCGATTCCCCCTCGAGGAAAAGTTGTTTTAATTGTAAAATTCGAACAACTATTGAATAATAAATAAATGTATCTATGAAAACATGATAACTAATAAATTATGAAAAAAACTGGGTTACGTATTTATGAACTCGTCTTTCAGAAAGTTGTATATGTCGTTTTCCAGGTTAAATGGTCTAGTTACAAATAAAATAGCTTTTAATATCCGTTTCTTCAAATACTCCTTCTAAAATATTGATGTAGACGAGGACGATGAAGAGGAAACATAAAGCACGCTGGCAAATGCGAAAGGCGTATAACAGTTTTACATACAAAAATAATAATAATTGGGAATTTAATTGTTTAGTATAACTACTAAGCAAAATGCATTTATACTTATAGTACCTCAGAATTTACAGTATTTTACCTACTAAAAAATCGTTCTGAGACCACTCAGACATTTCTCAAAGACGAGTTCATAATTACGTAACCCAGTGTTTTCCATTATCCCATAATTTATTAGTTATCATGATTCCATAGGTGCAATTATTTATTATTCAATAGTTGTTCGAACTTCATAATAAAAACAACTTTTCCTCCGCGGGGAATCGAACCCGGCCTGTCTCCGTATCCACGTTTAAAGCTATTTTCTCTGGAACTAGAAGCTTGCCGGAATAACGACATATATCGTTAGATTCGTAATTAAATAGACTACATTTTAGAATTTTTTAATCAAAATCGTTAGAGCCATTTACGAAAAATAATTTTTTTTCACGTTTTTTCAGAGTTTTTGGGGGGTAGCGCCCACAAATTGGGAGCTAAAATTAATTTCTTGATTTCACTACAAAATATGAATATTCTGAACATGTACACCAAATTTCGTCAAAATCGGCCCAGTAGTTTAGGCTCTGCGCGTCTGCTCAGACGTCATACAAACGACAGCCAGACGACGAACAGACATTCTTTAAAGACCTCTTTTTTAGACTCAGTGGTCCTCTAAACGTGTAAATTCATAAAATCTCAAAATCGAATTTTTGAACCATCTCAATACTTTCTTTTTCTATGGGAAAGTAAACATGCGAGCTCCCGCTTCTTCACGCTATATCTCGAAAACGGTTGATAGTACGAAAAAAATGTTTATATCCAAACTTGTTGGGAATAGTGTTTTACATAAGTTTTGATATAACTTCTTAAGACCTCAGACTAACCGGAAGCGAGATTTTCGCAAAAAACTGATTTTCCTGACCTTTGCCCTTGGATATCTCGAGACGCTCAAGGGTGAGCATATGAGACTTTTTGGTGCTTCATTAGACCATCAAAGCGAAGGTCTATGCAAAAATTCAGCTTGCTTTCTCTCATTCAGCAGATGAAGTCTTATTTCCCTGGACTATAATATGTTAAACAAATAGAAATAAGCTTCATTATATACAAAAAAATAAAATTTTAGAACCACCACAATAATAAAAAAATAAAAATAATAAAAAATAAAATAAAGTACAAACTTTTAACTGCATGCTGGCAGATGCAACCTTCTCTTCGAGGGCTTCAACCATTTGAAGTGCATTAAGATCAATCCTTAATGCAGTAGCATGACTCCAAGCTTCAGGGTCTTCTTCCTGAGTCACAGGAGGTTGCGGAGTGTCATCTGATTCTCTCAGTTGACTCTGACATTCAGGGCGACATCCAACAGACTACAAAGAAGCATTTATTTTATTAAAATTCCACCTAAAAACTATATTGTTAATTCATATTATGAATTAAATTCAGATTTTTTATTTCCGGAGTTAAATACCTTAAGAGTTGGTTCCCAAGTGTGATCAGTTCTCATCCTTGTGATAGAACCAAGAAATTCTCTTTCTCTCAGACCTCGAGGTTCTAATGAAGACATCACCTGCTGCAACTTTTCCTGATTTATCTTCCACCATCCTTTTCGAACTTCTGCAAAGGTAAAATATACTTGTTTTATACAAAGATCTTGGACAAGTACTAGATTTTCTAGATGGTTAGGATAAACCACTAGTTCAAAACTAGCAATTAGTTCTTATAGAGGCCTTTATTAGTAGGCTTGTGGTAGAGAGTTCCAGCCACTTGACGCATTATACCTCTGAACAAATATGGTGTGATCATTAGTGAGCCATGTAAATCAGAGGACTAAGGCATGGGATCTTACCCATAACCTCGTGCAGCCTAGATTCATTGATGGCCAAGTAGATGGGGCAAGTGTCTAATGCAACATGTCCACACTTGCTTCCAATTTAGTCACAAAATCAACTCACTAATAATCTTGTATTAGCTGAATTACTGAGAGTAAAAACCCAACTGTAACTGAATAACTTCTTTTATATGAAATAGCTTACCTAGAGGTATAGGTGAAGGTTTTCCTGGCTTAGGTAAGCCATGTATCTTACAGTGTTCTAATAAGGCGTGTTCTTCAGCAGACAAGGGTAAAGGTAGAGGTGATGGACATGGTGATCCTCCAATATTAGGGATTCTTAGTTCCGTCTGATCAACCCATGCCCTATACCCTGGCTGGCTTGCTGTTATAGATGTAGAATCACAAGGCTCCTTAGGAAGAATGCTAAACCACTGCACTTCTTCAAGGCTCATAGTTTGGCATCCATTTGACTGGGTAACTGATTCCTTCTCTACACACTCACCTAATTTCTCAAACTAGAAACATTCAGAGGTTCTTCATTAGCAAATTCCAAATTTTTTGAGAACATAAATATAATATTAATTCAATTATCTCATAGATTTGTCAGCTTAATTAAGTAACACTACATTAAATAAAAAAACATATGAAGGGCCGGGGCGAATAACAATGATAGCCCATTTTTTGAAAAAATAAATAAATAAATAAACTATTAACGCTATCTGCTTGTTTTTGAGGTAAACTATCGATATGTATAAAGAATAAAGTGAAAAAACAATGATTACCCTCTTAAAAAACTATTTTAAAATAAGTGCCAAGGGGTAAGAATAATGATAGTCCCACAAATTGGGGGTAGAACGATGATAGTCCAATTATCTGTTATAGGATGTGGCGGAGTATGTTTAAATCATAGTTTTATTATCAAGTCTATGATCAGTTTCTATTCTGTATCATAGTGAATGGGATTTTGTTTTTATACTAAGTCAAGTTTTTATACTAAGAAGTTGTGATGACAGGTTCTTAATTAAAGGATTGGGATGTTTGGATATGGAGTCATGAAAGGATTTATATCGGGATATCTCAGGGCTTGATCATGGACGAAGGGGACTTTAAGGTCGTTATAAAGGGTGAAGTTAGAAACATAGAAAAGAGCATGGACAATTCTTCTTAGGATTTTGGACTATAGGGACTGGATACGATAGGAGTTGGAACGCTTAGTGCAACCCCAGAGTTCAATAACGTATGATAATATGGGCTTAATTATTGTGTTATAAATGAGTTATTTGTTATGTGTGCTGAGTTTAGATGTATGGTGTAGAAGTCTATGTAAAAGTTTGTAGCGTCAGTTGCAGTCTTGTCATTTAAGTTTTGTGTTGTGTGCCCAGGTCAAACGGCGGTCTAGGTGTAATCCAAGGCAGCGAACAGAACTGGAGTGAGGGATAGGAATTTGGTTAAGGAATATTGTTTCACATATGCCATGTCTTAAACTAAATGTCACATGGACACTTTTGTTTTCATTAATTTTTATTCTCCATTTCTTGAGCCAGGTTTCCAGGAGTAAAAGATGTTCCTGTACTTGATCAGATGCTATTCTAGGCGACACATTAGAACATTTATCATCAGCAAAGGATGCTAAAGTCGTGGCGGGATGTTTTGGGGAGAGGGGTGTTTTTTTGGCAAATTGACATGAAAAATTAAACCCTGTTCACAAGTTTTATCTATTTTTGTAATCTACTTTTTAATACCTTTCATTTGATACCCTACTCAAAATTAAAAAAAATAAATAAATTGTGTGACATGAACTATCCGCCATTTTAAATTTAAACAGCTGATAGTTTTGAGTTCAAGTTTTGTGTGCTTCAAAACGCGTTTTAATACAGCAAAGTTTCATGTTTTTATCTCTTTATTTTTTCAAAAGTTATTGAAAACACACAGAGTGGCAAGGATTTATTTTTTTGGTTTTACCAACGAAACCCTAAAAATGAATGCAACCACAATGTTTTATTATTCTTAATATTTTTTTGTGATTAAATACAAATATTTTTAAAGAAACTTAATTTTTTACTTTTCCTTATACTTGCATAATATAATAATAGTTAAAAAAAAAAAAAAATAATAATAATAATAATTATATCTCTTGATAGAGTAATCACATAAGTATTACAATTTAATTTATTTAAGCTTTTAAAAAGAGTGTTATTGTATCTTTTGAGAACTTATTCAAATACTGGGTTTTCTAAAATACCATTTAGCCGTGACTATCAGCGTTTTTCACCCTTACATTTTATGCTTAAAATAAAATTACAGAATGAATGCTAAGATTAGTTTAAGGTACAAACCCTGAGAGGTTTTTCGTTGATAGAAATGTCATGTGTACTCGTCTCTTCTGTTTTAACTTCTTTCTCCTGTGTCGTTGTTGTTTGGTCCATTTTTTCCTCTTCTGGTTTCTCCTCTTCCATCTCCTCTTCTTCTTTAACAGATGTTTCATCTACCTCCATACTCTCCTCAGGTTCTTCCTCTTTCACTTCTACCTTCACTACTTCAGTATCTACAGTCTGTATTAAAAATATATATATATATATATTTATACAACAATAAATGCTTAAAATCTTATATTAACTAGATTATCTTTTAGAGATTCTAATAAAACTATCCCAATCGATTTACATACCTGGTAGAGATCAGGGTCTGCAGATTCCATACCCTCAACAAAGAAACCTGAATTGAGACACCAATATCTTCTATGAAATCGATCTTGACCCAAGCAGGTAGCTCTAAGCTGACTACTATTTACTAAAAATGAAAATATATGTAACATATTAGAATATCTTAAAAATCAATATTATAAAAATTAAAATTCACAATGGAAAAATTATCACAATGCTTCAGTAAGCTCAGAGGTAAAACAAAGTTTTAATATTTTTATTAATGCTAAAAAATAAACAATTGTACCAGAAAATGCCTTGTTATTCTCTTCTGCCTGTTTTGAAAGAGCTGCTAAGGATTCCGCAATGTTAATCTTTGAAAGTTCCTCCTATAAAATAAAAATGAAATGTTATTGAAATGAGCATAGCAAGTTTCTTACATTAACAAAATTTTCATCCCATCTGGTCTGTCTCCGTAACATTTACATATGTGACAATAACTTGAGTAAAAGTTGACCCATTTAGTTGAAATATGGCATACCTATTTCTTTTACCAATTCTTAGGCTAAGTGTGTTGAACACAGTTATCCATTCACCTTATCGCCCTATTAGCATTTTTTTTTAATCAAATAACTTTTTTTCTATATTTATTATTAAAATCCAACAATCGTAGATAAAGTACAGTATGCAACTCCCCTTGAATCAAGCTATTTATATGCAAATTTGTACATGTTGATATATTTTGTACTGTAGAACCAATACTAAGTTTTACTAGAACTTTGGAATTAGGAATTTTTAGCTTCCTTCTATGGCAAAAAACTTCAGTAAAACAGTTTTCCACATGGCTATTTTGTTATTGCGGCCATATACTTATTTAAACCATGTCCCCTCACTAACATTATTATCACCAATTCTTTGAAATACTAAAATAAAATCTATATATTATGAGCATTACTAAATTAATATTAATATCTGCAATTGGATATTTCCTAAAATGCTATCCCTAAGGAGGGAATAGGGACAAATTAAAAAAACAAAAAAAACAAGGAGCCAGATGAACTTTTTGAAGTTTGGAAGTTAATATTTGGAAAGGCTTCTCTTTAGGATGTAAGCATATATTTATTAATGAAAATTCCAATTAAACAAGGGACCTCTACTATTCCTGGAAAGTCAACAAATACAAAATAAGTTTAAATCAAACAGATCAAATGAATTATTACTAATAATTCATGGGAGGGGGGGATAGAAATAAGGGGAGGGGTATTATTTTATTGCTTCTTGAAGCAGTTTATATTCCATAAAATTAAAAAAAAATATGTATATTTAAAATAACACTCCATAGCAAAGCACAGGAATCCAGCGAGTCCTAAAATTTATTGCATTTCATTCAATTCAATGATTAGAGCCATGGGATGACTATAATAAAAAATATTACAAAAAAAAATTTATCTTACTAAGTATCCCTAAGATAAAAGTCATACAAAATAGTAATTATCTAAATTTCAATGCAGAAATGAAGTAGAGGAACTACTTCTACTCAGGTTTATTAAGAAGACCATCATAAAGTCTGTACTGTATGATCTTTAGAATTTGATGGTGCAGGAAATTTAAAAAAAAAAAAAAAAAAAAAAAAAAAAAAAAAAGTGGAGAGGTGAGGATTTTACAGAAGGTCGGGTCAAGTAGAAATAAATAAATATCACTAGTAGAGGGGCGTGGCCCTCAGGAGTTTACAATTGGTGTTTCTTTTTTTCTTAAAGAGAGAAACTGGCAAAGAAGAAACATTTATCAATCAATCTAAAATATCCTATAAGTTAAGTCAAACTTATTAGCTAAAAGGTGCCAAAATTTACCTCCTCAGGCTGAGTGATGTCACTGTCATTACAAGATTCCACTTCTGCAGCCTCAAACTCATCTTTTTCAAGGACCGAAGGTTCAAGGAATCTCTGACTTGTCACCTCTCCCTCCTTGTTATTATTATTGGTTATGAGACCAGCAGCTTTGTTTTTCTTGTTCTGAAGATGCCTCAGTCTAGAACAGCACAAAATAATAAGTAGTAATATTATATTATTAGCTTATAAATTTCGAGGATTTTAGTCTAGGGGCTGGGAGAAATTAATCCATGGATTGAAAGCTTCAAAACAATGTAACCCTTTAAATAAGCCTAATCACATTGCACACAATTTATAAAATAAAATCCTATAATATAAATATTTATGTTTGTTTAGGTCTTTGTAGGGTTTATATTCCTGTAGAAATAATTAAACCATCTTTTTTTTCTTCCCCCCCCCCTTAATTTCTTCCATTTTTACCAATAATATTTGGCTCTACACGTCAGGCTTCTTTACGGTGGTTATACTATTTTCTTTCTCCAGTTGTAACCAGCAACAACTTAAGGTTCCGGTAGCTCCACTCACCCCAGCTAAACTCAGTGGAGATGGGGTGATTCCCTTAATATATGAGAGTATAAGAAAGAAAAACTTTTTTTTTTAGATAATTATTTTTTTAACAGGCAATGTGCCACTCGTACCACAAGAAATAAGGAATACATTTTTAAAAAAGTATATCATATGAATCTGTAATAAATGCATCTTGTAATAAATGAATGTCTTTATATGAATTTTTATTGTCCAAATGCAATGAAACTACTTCAAAGTCTTCCTTAATCCGTTCCTTAAATATTTTTTTAAGATTTTGAGGAGGGAAATATAGTTTTCTTAAAAAATGCACTGTGTTAAATATTCCCTATAAACCTTTTTTTGTAAATCAACAATAAACTAAGAGGGGACATGAAAAACTCAATTTTTAAGGATAGGTAGCGCAAAAATAAATTGGTACAAATATATACATACATTTGGACTCAGGGTGTCCTGCTCATTGATTTAATACCCTATATGACGTACTTCCGTTAAATACAATTTTACCCCCAAAGACTTCACCCTCAAGTAATTGAGGGGTGATTTTTTTGGGGCTTTCCCTATAATGTGTTCGGGTTATTACATAGAACATAGCTGCAAAGTTTCATATTTTTGTGTTGTGTACCTTCCCAGGTGCGTTAAAGAGGGACAGACAAGTGTAGAAATAAATAAGGGTCCTCAGTTTTGCCTACAAACTCTAAAAACCACAATAGTGTAACTGCTTTCTCAGTCCCAAAACTGAGGTAGATAAAGAGAAGAACTATAAGGTCAAGCCAGGTTTGTTTATTAAATATTATTAATATAAAAACTTCAAGAATAAATTTTAAATAAATACAAAAGCAAATTACTTTCGTAGATTAGCTTCAATGGGCCATCTCTCGCGTTTAAGTTGTGAGACAGTTTCAATAGCAGAGTCAATTTGCTTGATAACAGCTTTGTTCTGAAGAAGTTCATGACAGAGGAAGGCTAATATGGATGATTTCTGCGTAGGATTAAGAGCTAGGAAAGGTTTCTTCTTGAGCCATTCAGACATCTTGTACGTTGTGTTTTCCTTGAGCAGTAGAAAGAACGTTGAGTTTTTTCCACTCATCTCATCTGAGCATTCACTCATATTGTTGTGATGTTCTGTAACTTTTTTTTCCTTCTCCCTCTCAAAGTGGACCCCTAAAAATAAAAGTAAATTTAATGAAAGAAAGGCTATAACCATTTATATATATTTAAATAGCAAAGAAATAAAAATTAGATGTTTAAAATTATAAGGAAATGAAAAAACATATAGTAGTAAACATGGATATTTCATGTAAGTGTGAGTAAATTGGCCAACCTGTCTAGAAGTTATTAACGCTCAGGTAAAGCGTGTCTTTAATGTCCTGAGAGTCGAGTCTATTCAGTCAAGTCTAATCAATTAATTCAAGTGAGTCAGGGCTGCAGTTTGAGTTTGGTAGCGTAAATCTATGAGTGAAGTTAGAAAGTATATTGTTGAAGATTGTAATAGTGTATAATCTTGTAAATTGTAATCATCCTGATGAATAATTATAGTATCATAAAGTAAAGTGAACAGTGTTCTTATTCACAGTGTGAATCTATCCACAAACCCACCAGTGTATCAACGATCCTAGTAGTAGTATTTATTTAAAAGTATTAAAGTATTTATCAAAAATAACTATAACAATATATATTAATACAAACATTATTATATATATATATATATATANTGTCTTCAACCGTTCAAAAGTTACAGGAGGTGCTAAAGTTACGTGACTCACATGTATATATATAAATATATATATATATATATATATATATATATAAATATATATAAATATATATATATATATACACAAGTTCATAACTACCTGTGGTAGCTTTAAGTTCTCCAGTAGCATTAGCATAAAGATACACTCTGAGGATTTCTGATAAAGAAGATGGTGATACTTCAGCTTGTCTTAGAGTGGTACCAAGCATTGTAGTATGCCTCGCAGGATGAGGAATTCCTGAAAATGTTACAAATATTTGCATATTAAAAGCAATTGAGGAATTAGGAATTAAACAAGAGACAAATTAATTTTAAATGTTCTAATGAGGATAAGTAAGAAAAACAAACCTGGATCTTCAACACCGCAAACAACTAGTTGTGAAATAACAGACATAAGTTCTTCTTCAGATTCCTCAGAAACTCCTAGAAGTGCATCTTGAAGGGAGTCTAATGTTGGTAATGACTCTGGATCTGCTAACAGATATGTAGTACAATGCTAATGAAAAAAAAGCAATACAACCGATTTTGCCTCACAATCTCTTAAATCACAGATAATATATTTGGAATATATTTTGGACATTATTTTCTTTTTTAGATAGCCGGTTTTAGTTTTTTAAATTAAAGTCAGTAACACCACAATCAATTACTTAAAAGGTTTTGTTAAGAGACAGTTAAAATTTAATTTATTAACAGCCTGGGGG
>KZ651443.1:424661-445453 GCA_001010745.2 Gerris buenoi | reverse complement strand
GGGGAGGGCGCATCGTGACGGGGTGCCCAGGGCGCAGTGAACGTCTAAAACGGCCCTGCGACCCATAGAATTTTAGGGTATGACCTACAAACTGGACCTGTTAAATCATATTGCTAAGCCAATGACATTTTAAAATTGTAGCAATATGCCTTATGTACCATACTATCCCGCATAACCTGTTTATATGTAGATGTACTGACCCGCATAACACACTGACAAAACCTGAGTTGTGTACGCTATTGAGTTAATCTCATAGCATCATATGGCAGGGCGCACTTTATGTTACGGCGTGGTCTAGTCAACACCTGTATGTTTTTCATGCTTTATGTTTGTTATGTTATGTTGGAGTAAGTGAATAAACTCTATATGATTACGAAGTTACAGCTCCCGTTTACGATTATTTTGTCTAGACCTCTCCCACAAAATATTTTTTAATAAATTAAAATTTTACTGACCAAAACCAAGAGTTTCACCAAAGTTGTAAAGGAATTCATGAACCATGAGAAGATCAGCAAATGCTTGGCCACTAAGCCTGAGACCAAGTATCCTGTCCAGTTCTGGTAAAGTTTTTGGATCTGTAAAGAAACCGTCTACAAACTACAATGATCTAACTGAACTTGTTACAATTATAGAATAATGCTACACAGGAACAAAAAAAATACTCAATTTCAGTTCAGTAATAAAATAAAGAAGTAAATAAAACAGTAATCATAAAAAGAAAAAAGAAAAATAAAATAATATAATAATTAAATTTCAACAAAATATTTATGGTTAATTATAATTTACCCCCTGAAAATGAAATAGAGGTGGGAACAGAGGAAAATAAATATAAAACTCTTCTGAACTTATTGTTCTTAAATTTTGTGACATTTAATTACAGTAAAATCCCGATATATCGTATCTTCAAGGGTTCAAAAAAAAAAAAAAAAAAAAAAAAGTATATCAAGTAGTTCACTAAATTGGGATTATGAAATATTGATGGAAAAAAATTAATGTAATAATTAAGACTTGTATTTATTTTGCACATAAAAATACACTGTGTGTATGATAATAAAATAAATAAATAAATAAATATGTACTTAGTTTCAAAAAATTATTATAAATTGTTTTTTGAATTAAACCATTTGTTAGGGTGATATCCATAGCATTTTATCCGAGTAGAACAGAAGGAGGTAAACAATCAAATCTTGGAAAAGGGTCCCCTCCTTTCATATATGTATAACCATGATTTTTCTCAGAATTATAGGAGTTATTCCTTTATCTAGGCTGTCCAGGAATTACATTTGGTTTGGACACAATCACACTCTCCCCCCTGAGTCTTTGTTTAATGCCAATCAAACGTCACGCGTGAGTTCTAATTTTTTTCATGAAAAATGATCCCCCCAATAGGTTCCTCTGCCATTCGGAATTAATAAAACCCATTTAATTAAAGCTTCCTCTAATTGGAGTGAAGTCTAAACTGTTGTTAATATTTTTTTTTTTCTGAGTAGAGTAAAACAACAGATATAGGTAGTAAAAAAGCAAAATCTTGGAAATGTCCCTCTCCATTCATATGCTTTATCGGGATTATTCTCAGAATTTATGTCCACCTCAAAAGGGGAGAAAAATACTTTATACTGAGGAGACCGAAATGCATTGGTTTTATACCAAATATCGAGATTTTTTCTGACTGGGACTGGCAATAATATATATGATTTATCGAGATATATGATATAACGGATACGAAATACCAGGATTCTACTGTAATTAATTTAGTAAGATCCAAAAGATTTTTTGATAAATTTTGTTTCTTGCATAGAGTCTACCTAGGGTGAAGCATAACAAGACCAATTAAGTTAAAATTTTGGAGAAGATTATCAATCAAGATTTTTTTTTTTTTTTTTTTTTTTTCATACAGTTAGAAAAATGTATATACAGAAACTTTAGCTTGCTTCTTTTGCCTTTTTTTAAAAATGAAAATAGTAAAAATACCTCATTATGCATACAGAGCCTAAGAAAAAGGAACTTGAGTAATTAACTATCAGGTGTATGAAAAAAAAAAAAATAAATAAATAAATAAAAATAAAAATGTAAAGCTGCCAAAAATGAGGGTTACAACATGACAGATAATCAAAATATATACATATATTTTAAAGAAAATTTTTATTTTACCTATTTATTTATTTATTTTTCCATCTTATTTATTTTTAACTACTCTATATACTTTTTCAAAATAGCAGATAAAAGTCTGATAACCTATTAAAATAAACAGACAAAATAAAAAAGAGATTTTAATTTAAATCAAATTATAATTATTATTAACACTGGGGGACAGACAGAAAAATGACTTGAACCATGGGCCTCTACATTGGAAATGTAGAGGCCCTAGTTCAAACCCGGCGCTGGAGTCTATTTTTCTGTCTGTCTCCAAGTGTTAATAATAATTATAATTTGATTTAAATAAAAATTTAAACTTTCCGTAGTATGTATCCTACCAAAAACTTAAAAATTGAATTTCAAATGGATAACCTTTCAGCAAAAGGATTACAAATTTACAGCTCTGTGTATGGGAGGTAAAGGGCACTATCTCCATTTTTTACGAAATTGAGGTTTTAACAGTTTCCTATTAATTTTCCCCCCTTTTTTAGAGATACAAGTATATGATGTCCTAAAACTAAATCTCACGGGTTTAGCCAGTTGGAAAAGTCACTATGAACCAACATGCTGGGGAGGTAAAATAAGTATATTTTTTTACTTATTTTACCTCCCCAGCATACACAGAGATATATCACTGGATATTATAATTTTTTAATGGACACTAAAAAGTTTAGTTAAATTACACTTGAGTAAAATTGTTATTTTTTTAAAAATTCAAAATACTTTTGTTTCCTTCTTTTATGAGATTCTAATTCTTCCTGTTAAACTTTTTTCAATAGAAAAATAGAGTTACCTCTCCCACTCAACAAAAAATATTTTCTGACACCTCTTTTTTTCTTGAGTCCTTGTCTCTCTTCATTCTTAGAATTTATGCTATCCCAACAAAGACACAAGTATAAAAAAATAAGCCAAGTCTCACGTAAAAAGTTGTGAGATCATAGGTTTAGCCAAGTCTCCCACTGTCCGAGTAAGTTCTACTAGGTCTAATTTATACAGTGCAAGTACATAACGTTCGTCATTCCCTCTCTCTATTCTCTTTCCCAAATCACTCTACACGTTTAAATTTAAAAACATTTTCTAAATTGGCAAATGCACACCCCAAAAAGGCTAAAATTAAATTCAGTTTTGTATATAAATTTGTATCCTTGTGCTGTGACGCTCAAATAAAAAAATAATATTTATTATATTATTTAAGATTGTGGTTTGTATTTGCCAAGTTTAACACACCTTAATAATCAATGTTTATTACAGTATGCTGACTTCATTAGAGCCTTAAGCTGCCTAATATTTTAAGTGACATGAAAATGAGTGAGTGAAGCACTAAAATGGGCATGAACGTATAACTTGCAAATATATTTTATAGATATAACAACTTACTAAAAGTAAGAAGTTACAAGAAAAATACAGCACATAAACTTTACCAGTGAGCTCCATATCTTCAACTGGTTTTCTAAGCTCCCTTAGCAGTTCGATGTCAATACGGCGTTGTTCCAAACGTTTTTCTCTAGTAGCAAGCTTCTCAGCTCTTTGCTCCAATCTTTTCTTTTCTCTTTCTTCATGGCGCTTTCGAACTTCAAGCGCTTTCACAAGGCCCATATGTTGCCGCCTTCTTTCCCTTTCCTAAACAAAAAATAATAATATTACTCAAATATATCATACAAATAAAAAACCAAAAAATTGTATTGTAAAAAAGAAAAGTTATTTATTAACATTAATACACACTTTTAAAATATTCAAAAATGTAAAACTAAGAAAAAAATTAAATGATTTATTATAAATACTTTTATTCTCATCAATTAAAAAAGAAACAAAATATATACATAAACAGGGTGTACCAGTTAATATGGAACAGCAAAATATCTGAAGAACCATAATAGATAGCAAGATGCGGTTTTCAGGGTTCGATAATGGCTATAAATGCACTTCTACAAAAAAAGCTGAACATTTTCTGTGTTCACCAAAAGTTTGTAGTTTACATAATTAAAAAAAAGTGAAAAGAAAGCCGTATTTTTTTAGATTTAAATTTGGATTCTATGGCTAAAAATAAGAATTTTTAACTCATGGAAATTTTTCGCTCCGAGTATTAGTTTGCCGTCTAGAGAGCACTGAACCTGCTAAAATTGAAACTTAAAATCCATTTTACAGCTAAACTAATGGATTTAGAAAAAAAAAAAAATTTTAGCCATAGAATCCAAATCCAGTCTACAATACATACCTTATTTATAACTGTTTTCTTTATTAAATAAAAACAAGATGTTCAGCAGGGCTCAAACGTGAAAAAAAAAAAAAAAAAAAAAATACGATTTATGCATGTGTTTAAAAATGGATTTGGATGTTACGGTATAAAATATGGCTTCCTAGTCACTTTTTATAATTATGTAAACTGCACACCCTTTTGATGAACACAGAAAAAGTTCAGCATTTTTTCTGGAAGCCAATTCTTTCTGGAATTTANTAAATTTTCCTTAAATTTTGGGTAAAAAAAGTTAAATTTTCCCATTTTTTATAACTAGTAGTGGTTTTTATGCCATAAATGAGTAAAAAAAAGAAGAAAAAATTTCCGCACCAGAGTTGACCCCTAAGGATTAAGTCCCGCAGTCAAAGGGTTAAGCACGATTATTGAGTTTATTTACATTTAACAAAACTAATTTGCTGTTTGCCTAATTATAGTAACTGTTTATATCAAGATTTAAGTGAAAAACAATGAGTGATTTAAGTGATTATGACGAAAATGAGGAAAATAAATACGCCTCCAAAATAATTAATTCGGCACAAAATACAACTAATGAATTAATGTCATCTTTATCTAAAGAGAAATACGAACTTACACACAGGATTTTTTTTTTTTTTTTTCTCTCTATTTATTATTAAAATCCAACAATCGTAAATAAAACACAGTACGCAACTCGCACGAAAACGGCATTTTGCATTGCTCGTGTGGTTTTACTACCCTCGCTGTCCCTCAGGTGCAAACTCTATACTTGCATGCAAAATGCTACTTTCCGCACTCGACACGTAATGTACTATTACTTATCACATTGTATAAAATATTTAACAAGTTTTTGTTTTCTTGTGATTGCTTTGTTTTAAATATAAAGAAAAGAGGAAAAGAGATAATAATCATAAATCGGCATTGTGTAAAAAAGTATTAGCCTAAAATAATTGGTATGTTTCCGACACACAAACAGGATTCATAGTTTATGCTCGCTTCAATTATTATTATTTATTTTTATTTTATTATTTTTAAGCAATAATAAAAAAAAAGTTGGATTTGCTAGGCAAATAAATCAAAATTTTAGTCTCAAGTTTAAAAATACACTAACATTATTGATTTTTAAACAATCTATTGAATGAGAGCTGTAACTACTTTATAATAATAAAACCAGGTAGACTAATAATTAAATTTGAAAATTAAATCAAAGCATTAAAAACAGTAGTAAGTACAGTTTCATTGTTAGTTATGTGAACTAAATTTACAATTTATTTTTAATTGTTGAACTGATGAGAACTGTTTTTTTTTTTATACTTCATGGTTCTGGAAATATTTCGCTGTTCCATATTAGCTGGGACACACTGTATTATTATATGTGTGTGTATATATATATATATATATTATTGATTTTCATAGTAAGTTTGAAGTAATTAGAAATTATGCTTCTAATATTTTCAACCCTTCGATTAAAGTTATTATATCAGTCAAATTAAATACTAAAATAATGAAGCAAGTAGCAATGTTTTTGGGGCGTGCATGCATGGTATTAATTTTATCTACGATTGTTACGAAATATAAACATTGTATCTCTAGTAGAAAGTGATTCTTTACGTACTTGTATTGATTGCGCATGCGCGTCTCATAAATCTGAAGAATTCCTCTTCTTTACTGCCTTAGGGCGGTAAAAAAGAAGAATTCTTCACCTTTAACCCTTTGACTGCGGAGGTATCACCAGGTGATATCTAGCAGTTTCAACTGAGTGGCGGAAGGTATCACAGGTGATACCAAGGGGCTCTGGGAAGGGGGTGCGTTGTTCAAGGGAGGGGATGGCAGAGCTTGTTCCAATGGGTTGTTTAGTCTTGTGGCCGCCTCAGGGAAGTTCTTATCTTAGAGGTTCTTATTATTAGAGGTATCAGTTTAATAATTTCCTAACTTACATGATATAAAGATTAATAAAAGACACGAAATAAAGTATTTTAAATTTAATTTTTACGTATTAAAAGCACTTTGAAGTTTGTTTTATAATTCAAAATATATTTAGTGAGTTGAGTTATAACTTTTTCTCTAGTAACTGCGGTAGATCNAGATTTATGTTTTCTTGTACACTGGGAGTAAAAGTGTAATTGAAAATGTAACATAAAGTTATTCAATTATTTAATTTAAATTAGTTAATTTACAGACAGTTTTCTAACTAATAGAGTTAGTAATAAATTTAAGAAAAAAAAGACTAAACTCTTTAATTGCATGGTTTAATTGTGTGTAATTAATTTTGGAGCCTTACTAAGAATAGTATAATTATAAAAATTAATTGCGTATTTTAAATAATAATTATATAAATACACTTCACCCAAGCACTTTTAAAAAATTGAAGTAGAAAAAAAACTAAAATACAATTATTTTGCCAAACCTAAAATTAAAAGCTGTTAACAAATTAAAAGGCAAAGTATTTCAGCAATGTTCAAGACAACTTAATTAAAATTACTCAATGCAATTTTATTTTACAATAAAATGTAAATCAATTTTACAACTTTAAATTTAGACTTTTACAAATCTGATTGTACTCTGAAGTACAATCAGATTGACTATTCTTCATATTGTAAAAATAAATATAAACCTTATAAAGAAAGCTTTGCCCTTAATCATAAAATACATACTACTACTACTACTACCATAATGAATTTGTAATATTTTTCATTGATAAACTTCATTACTCAAAATATATTTACGACACCTCCAGAGAGCACGACCTCTCCAATTATTAATAGCAATATAAGCTATCATTCAATAAATAATAAATAAAATACAATATTGTAAAAGATAAATGTCAGATTGAACACAAAGAAGTGTTAAATAAACGAATTTTGCGTGCAACATGCCACAAATATAAACTATTAAATTAAATATCTGTAAATTAATATCATTTACTAAAAATCATATTAATGACTGATATGTATTAATAAATATTAAAATTATCTGGTTTATATTAATTAAAAAAATGTAAGTGTATTTACTGCTTTGTTTAATATGTATATGTCATAAAAAAAAAACAATTTTAAAGCATTGCTTCTGAATTTTGTCGAAGTTAACAGATATGCTAGTTTTTCAGAGGATAAAAAATGTTTCATGTCTCCGAATTAAAAAAAAATTGAGACAGAATTTCAGCTTTGAGGGACATTTTTGGACATTGGTCTCTGTCTGTCATTCAATTTTTGGGAACCCACATATCTTAAAAACTAATCGTTTGACAGTAGGTAATAATTATCCCATTGTTGGTCCTTCTAGGCTTATACCCATATTCTTACACAGGCGCATTAACTATATTTATTAACACCTATATCTTGAAAAGCACTCATCCAATTTTCAAAAAATTTGGATGGTTTGTAGAAAGTAGCCCAAAGACGATCCAATATTAGATTCAACCATCTGCTCTCATTAAATTTGGCTGAGTTGATCAATTAAGTAGACGATAGGCGGCAAGGAAGCTAAGGGCCACACTAATTGGCAGATTATTATTTTGTATAAAATAATTTGTAATTTGGGAACTTAAAAAATATTTAAAAAATACAAAAGGACGATTTTGAGAAAAATAATAATAAAGCAGGCACACAAAACATGCTTCTTCTTTCTAATTTAGAAAATGCTTATAAGTTATTTCTGCATGCAAGGAACAACATATTAATAAAATATTGTACATAAGAATAGAAAACAAATGGGGAATAGAAAAAAGCAATGAACTCATTCAAGTAAATGAAAAAAAAAAAAATCACTGAACAAAAAGAAATCAAAAATATAAAAATGCAGTTTATTTATTAAGGGACCGGACCCAAAATAAAATAATAATGGAGAAAGATAATGTTATATCTATTTGGGACATACCAATTCTACAGTGTATAGCAATTCCCGCTGCTTGTTGAGCTCTTGCATATACATCTAAAAAACACATTGACATTTTCAAGCAAAACTTTTTTGTGGCCACAGGTGTCATACAAAATAAAATAATTTGAAAAAATTATAAATTAAATATGAGAAAAAAGGCAGCAGTGTTTTGTTGAAACAAGAATAAGATATTTTTAATTAATAAACCTAAATCATATCCACCAAGAAAAAATATTTGTTGAGTTGGTCTACATTATTTTACGTCATTATTTCTGATGGCGAAGAGTAAAAAATTAATTTTTGGATTAAATTGAGATGTTTCAAGGAGAATTGATCATTGGGATTTTTTAAAACTCTGGACATATACTATTTAGTTTACCACAAGTCTTAATTTTACCACCTAACAAATCCACTTTTCCTTTAAATATATACTTAATTCGTTATACGTTTACTTATTTTGTGCTTTTATAAAATTAATATTTCATCATTCTCAAGAACCACTTATTAAAAAAAAAAAAAAAAAAAAAAAANGACTTTATTATCTAAGCTCTTTCTGTACCGTAGTAAGTTCGTGTTATTTTTATTAAGCGGTAGGTTAGTGCATAGATTTCCGACTCTAGAATTGAAATCACCGCCTATGACAAATAATGAATCAGGAAATTTGTTAATTAATAGATCCACCGATTCTTTAAAGCTTTCTAGCACAAATTCCAAATATAACGTTGGTTTAAAATATACGGACCCTATCAACAAACAACTGTTTTCATCTATTATTAACTTAATAAAAGTCCAATATTCGGAACTGTCCACAAGTTCTGATGCAAGTCTTGGCGAAGTAAGCGTAGCCAAACCGCCGCTGGCTCGTCCTCTGCTTTTATCTTTTAGAGCCTTTGTTGATATGACTTTGTAATCCAGTAAAGGTTTAGGTGGCTGCTCGATATCACTGGTAAGCCAGGTCTCACATAAGCATATCACGTCATAGTTGGTAAAGGACGCGCTCTCTTCAGTAAATGAATTATATCCGGAACAGTTCCAAAACACTATTGATATGTTACTAGGTTGAATGGCTTTTTTTGAGTCTCTAAAATATTGTCATAAATTTTTTCTTTTTTTCAGAGCAGATAGAAAATCAGAAAAATCTGTTCCGTAAATTTCTTTTATTTTTTGTATTCCACAGCTACCCTCGTGTATTAACTCATGATCATCGTTCAGCATAAAACGGTAGTCGTTCAAATAGAGTTGGTCCTTATCAAATTTAAACAAATCATAATTGAAGCTTTACATCACATAAATTTATTAAAAGGTACACAAAGCTAACAAATACACCACCATACTCAGTGAAATAAATTATTTAAGAACAACACATCTAAAAAACTAAAATATCATAAATAATTTATATAATTAAAGAAGAAATAAGTATTATATTATCAACATGATTACTGTAGATATTATTTTTCTCACATCTTTAGCAATAGGATTTTCTTAAATTATTAACTGAAAACATATATAGGATTTTCTAAGCAATATCCACTAGCAGATCTGATGAAGATTAATTTTTAATTTAAAATAAATAAATAATAAAATAAATTAACAACCGGGGATATATTATAATATAAGGTTTAGTGCACCTGTGGCCAAGTAAAAGGAGGAAAGAGAAAATTAAATTAAACTCTAACTCAGAATTACGTGGTTATTTAATTTCTGGACTACTTTATGGGATTTATAATGCACCCATAAATTTGTGTATGCAATAGTAGGGTGTTTTAAAAGTATTATAGAGGTTGCTAAATATACTATCCTAGTAATTGTTAAAGTACACTCAATTGCAAAGAAGTTTCAATTAAAAAGAGTAAGAAACAGTAAATAAAGAATAGGAGGTGAAAGCATCGACAGCCAATAAAATGTTTTTATACAAGAAAATTCTTTATATTTGTATTTTAAAAATATTAAAATTAAACCATATAGGTAATTTACTATTAACATTAAGAAAGAAAGGAGACCCTTGGTAATAAATAACATTCAAATTTGTTTAAAATGTTACCACTCACTGTACCAACTACCAAAGTGACAATATAATTAGACCCAAAACATACAAGTTTAGAAATTCAACTTTAAAGTTTTTGGTAGTATTCATACTACGGAAAGTTTAAATTTTAATTTAAATCAAATTATTATTATTATTAACACTGGGAGACAGATAGAGGAAAATAGACTCCAGCGCCTGGACTTAAGACTTGAACCATGGGCCTCTACATAACTTCCATTGTATGAATACTATCAAAAACATAAAAATTGAATTTCTAATTGATTGTACAAGGTACAGGTACTAATTGAGTACTTTAATTCTCGGTCTAGTTCTAATGTCATAAATATTGACTTGCTAAACTGGTAGAAATATTGAAAGCTTGGATTCGGGACTAGTTATCGATTACGGCAGAGAAAAATCATTCTCCTGCTTAGCTTAGATGGATGCTACACTGGAAATGTAGAGTCCTGTGGTTCAAGTCCCGGCGCTGGAGTCTATTTTTCTCTGTCTGTCTCCCAGTGTTAATAATAATTATAATTTGATTTAAATTAAAATACAAGTTTAGTTAAACCAATTACCTTTAATCTATCATCAACATGCAAATATTTAATCCAGTAATTGGGGAATAAAATTCCATAACATAAGATGTAGTTTGTTTTTTGTTAAATAAATATCTGGTGTTCTAAATTCCCTGACATTATGAAGATGCCAAGCTATCAACAGAAGAACCTCTCATAAAAGACAAATGGGGCTATGGAATATCTGTTATAATGAAAGTATTCAAAGAATAATGCAAAATGGCATAGACCAATGAAAGTACTGCAGTTAGCTTTAAAAAATATTATTATACATGAAATAAAAGATAGCCTATATATATTTTTTTAGTCTGTTATAAGTGAAATCTGTAATAGTGAGGTTCTTCTGTATTATACTATTGCTGTTGGTTTTAAGCCAATTGTAGCTATTATATAATAGCAAGATTAAATTTTTCTACAGAGAGGGGAGAGGAGATTTTTTTATTTTATTACATATATGTACTTTAAGGTAAATTTGGGATTTAATGATGAAAACACTCAGTTAATTACCAAGTCCAACAACTTTCCATGGTACCAGTAATTTGAAAGGTCATAACGCAATATAGTTTAAATTATACTGATTGAGAGCGGCCCATGAAAAACCAGACATTTTTTGAGGAAACAGTGATTGGTTATAGTTATAGAAATATGATAAAAAATAAAAGTTGCATATTTTATCACGAAATTTATATCTATATTTTTTATCCCTCCTTTTATCCTCTACAAATTGTCAAGGGTAAATACAAAAAACGACCATTTATAAAATAATAATAATAATAATAAAAAAGAGCCAATAAAATGGCATGTAATTTGATGATAAAAAAGCGACCATTTTTTCTTGAAAAGTCTGTTATTGTAGATAACCTTAACAAGATGTAGAGGAGAAATAAAAATAAAAAATAAAAAATAATATGGCAAGTTATTTTTAGATCAAATATGAATAAAAAAATTAACTTTAAAAATAACCTAATATGGTTGGACTCCCCTATACGGGGCATCATGTATAGAAATGGAAAAAAAACTGGCACATATAATTAAAGTCTTTTCTATATTTTGATAAAAAAAATGCACCAATTATGGATTCTTCTTCA
The DNA here is from genome assembly GCA_001010745.2 of Gerris buenoi. Lineage (NCBI taxonomy): Eukaryota > Metazoa > Arthropoda > Insecta > Hemiptera > Gerridae > Gerris > Gerris buenoi. The sequence goes on along the minus strand of KZ651443.1, from coordinate 433,537 downwards.
TTTCATAAGTTTTCTCTTATTACAATTTCCATCTTCAGATCTCTATTTTGAGACACAGCTGTATACAGTTCGATTTTGGGAATCTTGGGCGTATGTATGTGTTGAAGATTACCTGGGCTTTGATTTAGCGAATCTGGTTTTTCAAGAGAGTATTAAATGAAAAAGAATACATAAATAATGCAATTTGTATCAATATATAGGAAACACTTTAATTATAGGTGCATTATATTTGTTAGTTTTTGCATTTCTATACATGATGCCCCGTATAGGGGAGTCCAACCCCTAATATTGCTTAATCAAAAATTGTCTGTTTTCAATGGGCCACCCAGCATATATATAAAAATAATACTTTAAAAGGAACAGGAAAATAATAAATTGGCAATAAAAAATAATAGAAGTTTATAAAATATTTAATCAACAGTTTTTAATAAACTGCAGTCCTTATAAACTGTTCCAAAATAAATAAGTTAGATTAAGTTTTTTTAGTTAAATTAACTAATATAATCTAATATTAATAAATATTATTTCCTTTTTTGAAATGATGAATTGTTACAAATATTAGATTAAAAGAGACAAAAAAAAAAAAAATTAACCACTGTGAGATGCTAGAAATCCATTTTACTTTTTAACTTTTTTTGTAGAAGTGAAATTAAATGGAATAAAGAAAAAAAAACATATTCATTATTATAAGTATAACCCGCAAATAAATAATTACAATTACGTATTAATAATCATAACATTATATTGGTTAAAAACTACAACTGCTGCCATTTTCCCATATTAATTATAACACATAAATTCTAAAGGAAATAGAAAACCTAGAATTCAAGATAGAGTAATAGAAAGAAGAATTAAAACTAAATCTGAAAAAACTACAGTTTAATTACAATTGAATTCTGATTACCCATTTGCAAATGAGCTCGATTAATAAAAATAGTACATGTATTAGTTTGTAATAAAGAACAGACTTGACAGGGTAGGATAAGAATCTAAGAAAATCTAATTAAGTACTTGAGGTGATGACAATTTGTCTAATTAGACAAATACAGTTGGACCTCCTTATAATGAACTTCTCTACAACGAAAATCTCTATATAACAAAAAAAAAAAAAGTTCCAAAAGTCCATGGACCAGTCAGTTCTCTATATAAAAGTTTTTCTATACAACGAACAAAATTCATGGGAAAAAGGATTTTTTCATAAAGATTCTTTTCTTATATTTAAGAACTTATAAGAAAAAAGATTCTTTTCTTATATTTTCTTAGAACCATTTTTAGGTGTTTCTTGCTCTAGAACACTACTAGTTTTGCGTATTCTACCTCCACTAGTTTAAATGGAATCGGAACCATTTTTACACAGTATAGAAAAATCTTCTAGTCCAAGTTTTAAATTCGTTTCGGACGGTTATAAAGCTCTTAATGTACCCGATGAAATATTTCAATGCCTGAATGCATGTGAGCATCACTTTAAAGAACTGTCAGTACACCGGCTAGTTCAAGGAGATATAAGACAATGTTTAAACAATAATAATTGCTTTAAGGGTTGGAATCTGTGAACTATAAGTTATATTTTAAATTTTTGCTACTTATTGCTTGATACATTGGGTTATTTTTATTACATGTATACATAAATGTAATTATACTAATTCTTAATAAATAAGTATGTGGTCGCTTTTCTTACAATTCTTATGAATAATCTAAATCATCAAGCAACATGTTTCTAAAAAAAAAAAAAAAATTTAAACAACAAATTCTTTTTCTGGAACCATCAAGTTCGTTGTATGGAGGTCCGACTGTATAGGTAATTGATCTCAGAACCTGGGTTCTAGATTATCTTCAGATGTATCAGTAGCCTTATTTACTAAAAGCCTCATCCCATTTGATAATTGGTATTGATATAGGCTATTTTGTTTAGACTTGCAGGCAACAATTCTCTGATTAGTACATATTTAAATTCACAAAATTATATAACATTAATTGTTTTGCAAACTAGGATACATCACAAACATCTAGAAATATGCATTGGTAAGTAGCCACTTAAAATAAAATTCTTAAATAGGGCTTTTTAAAATCTCCACATTAAGAAGAAGAATAAAATATTTTACGCCATCAAATCTTTTACTCACAATTATCAACAGTGATTAAAAATGAAGGGTACACGGGAAAAAGGATGAGAGTCACATTTTTGTCAAAATTGAGTTAGGAACACCATCTTGTACCTCAAGGCGTGTACTATCAGTAATACAATCCTCATTTTAAAGAAACTATTAAAACCTACCAAAATGTGTCTTTAATTATAACACCACTAATAGCTTTTCCAGGAGTCTGTAAACTTTGTTTTCCATTTTTCTCAAAATACAACAAATGTGACTCTCATCCTTTTTCCCGTGTACCCTTCAAATGTTAAACCATGAAATCAAAATTCAACTGTAACAAACTTATTAACAGGTCCTAAAAAAGAAACCTAGAATAAAATTTAATCTAAAAATGTTTCTTTAATTATTTGTTTATAGTTTTACCTGTACGGATCAAGCAATGGTAAGTGCTCAATACCAAATCAAAAACACTGTGCTCACAACAGTTTTTTTTATGCTTAAATTAAAATATGGTAACCAGAGTTGGAATTCATTTTAATACAAAAAAAAAAAAAAAAAAAAAATGCACACATCTATAACACTAAACTTTAAATTCAGTCCCCAAAATTATTTTTTGTATATAATAAGGAAATTAAAGATGTTATACCATAATAGTTCAATTAAGACTAAGAAAAAGAAAATATGAAAAATAATTTAAACAGAGAAAAGAGCAAAACTTAATTTTTAAAAACTGTCATTTTCTAATGAAGATAATAATTTGTTTATTAATTAAATTAATTAAGAAAGAATACTTAAAATTACAGGAATAGGTTTTGGTGATCAATTTTTCCTCATTTAATAAAAAATTAGGTCATTATAAAATAATAGCATCAGCCACCATCTACTCCTCTTAATAGCTCCAATAAATACAATAAACCTTGAATTAATTAATAAGTTAAGCTAAAAAATAGTTGTACCTAATATAATAAGACATAATATATCACAAGAAAAATAAAATTTTATAAGAGTAAATTCTGCTGAACTTAACTTTTTGTAATTTAAGAATAATTAGGTGAATTTTACTTGTATATAATATGTACATATTTTATATACTGTACATCCAATTTTAAACTTACCACATTCGTGAAGGTAACAATCTAATGACTAGCTTTTTATTTCTAAGAAATATAGTATTGAAAATCAAGGAATATTCAATAAATAATTTGTTTAACCTATTTCATTAACTTATGGTGGTATACTACTTTTGGTTTTGATTTATCTTAAATTTCTAATACTAACCACATTTGTAACATTTTAAGTTTGACTTTTAAGTAATAAAACCAATTATGTAAATAACAATCAAGGAAACCAGAACTTCCCAAAAAATAAGCCGAGCTCTATATGCTTTATAAATTAATTATTACTCAAAAATTATAATACCTGCTCCTTGATGAGAGCTGCTTGCTGCCGTTTGAATTCCCTCTCCTGAACAAAAAAATATATATATTACTAGATTGTTTATAAACCTATGGTATTCCATTCACTTTGAAATTTTATTTTAAAAAATTAAAAAAAGAAGTTATATTTAAAATTTCTGAAATTAGTAATGAAAGTAATAAGGATGGATTACATGAAATTAGAAATCCATTTTTCATCAACCAAAGAATTTTAAATATAAATATTCATACATACATTCGTACGATAGGTACATATGTACACAGGGTACATAGGTATATAAGTAAATAGGATATATATATGAACATGGGAGGGGGGTATGAACAAAGTAGAAGTAGAACAAAAAACTTGAACATAATAACTTGGATTAATTAATTTAATATCTTCTGGGGTATTTCTTGTAGTTATAGCTAATAAAATGATATAACATTAGGTTATTAATTGTAACATTTGAATGGAGGCGGACTCTGAACGCCAATGGAGGAGGCACTTATAAATTCCAGCCTGCTGGTGTCTAAAAAAAAGGCCAACTTCTTGAAAAGAAAGAATTCAGTAAGGACAGGCTTCCGCAAGACATAAGTTCTTTTGACATGACATAAGTTCATTCCGCAAGACATAAGTTCAGGACATTTATAATATTTCAGCCTCAATTAAAAATAGGGCTAATTTAAACACAACTAAGAACCAAGAACTAATAGACTTTTGGTTAGCTCAAAAAAAATAAATTAACTGTTGTACTGATCGATATTTTAAGGTAGTCAAACATAATGATAATTACATGTATAATTGCCACTGAAAACAGCTGAAAGTCAAATGATGGTCAGATTATTATTTGTGTTTATACTGTGGTTAAACAATTATATATTGTTTTAGATTAAACAATGTTGGTGTTATATTCAAGTGTCAATAAATTATCATTTAACTTAAGTATGTTGAATAATAAAAAAAATATGGCATAAGTTAGGAATCAATAAGAGATAGAGGTTTGAAATCAAGAAAGAATCTAATTGGCTACTGGTGAATTTAAGAACACTATTTGGCTTACTTATCTATCTCTCTCTCTCTATATATATATATATATATACCCGTACCTATCTGAAAATATTACGTCATCAAGACCTCAAGACTCCCCTGCCTTCCTATTGGTCTACAAGCCTCTACGTCACCAGGGTCCCGGTCCCCCACCATGACCTCCGCGGGGTAGCTGTGGCGCTTTGCGACGACCGTTCTTCTCTTCCACGCCTTCGTCAGGGTAACTACTCCATCGTGCCCGATTGGGAGAAGCGGCCGGCCGGCCAAAAAACCCTGGTGTTATCAGTTTTTCCGCAGTTAATTTTAAATTCAGTTATATCGCGTTAGTTTTCTCGCCCAACCTTGTAACAAATAGCACCAGGTAAAAAGTATTTCAAATCAGGAAAACCTCGACGACGCGTCGCTTCTAGACTTCGAATCTCCATGTGAAAACTCAGAACAGGTGATACAGTTTCAGTAGCCTTAAATATCTATCTTTTATATTCATTTATCTATCTATAACGTTTAGAAAAATCAAATTTAATTTAAACATTTTATTTGCTTTAAGTTCACCGTACTTCCCCCGCCCACTTGTTGCGTGCTCTATTGGCAGGCTAAGTTCTAATGGGTAGAACCGCCTCCAATTCTCCAGCTACATTTGATCATTATTAGCAGTTACATGGTAGGAACCACAGTAACTTCATTGAATGAGGCTGATATACTGCAGAGAGAAATTGAAACTTTGACTGATCCAATTTGACAATCTGAAAATATTTATAACAGTAATCTGTCACGGGAAAATAACAAAAAAAACTTGTTTTTAAGACATAATTGTCCCCGCTCTAGTAAACTTGTAAAACCGAATTTAGCCAATTTTTCTGGAGGGCTAAAATTCTCCACTTAATATGAAGACACATAAGCACAAAAATTAAAACTAAAACTTTTCAAAAATATTTGTTTCATGTATTGGTACTAAGTTAGGGGTTGGGAACTAAAATAAAAAAAATAACAATCTCATTATTAAGACCCACTATAGTTATTTTGGTTTTTAGAATTCAAGACAAACTTTTGGGCTATAGGGGGTAGCACAAAGATTATACCTAAATTTATGATGATGTAGTTATTGAAATGTACTTATTTAACAACTACTCTATTAAAAAAATTAAACTTGTGGATTTCAAAGCTCACAGATTGCTGGGCCAATGAGGTGAAATACCTAGGTATAACCTTAGACCAAAAGCTAACTTGGAAATTACACATAGATAAGGTAGTAGAAAAGGCTACGATAACCTTCTGGCAACTTAGACAAGCAGTAGGGAAGACATGGGGACTGTCCCTGAAGATCCTAAGTGGCTGTACACTGCAGTTATTAGACCCAGGGTTCATTACAGATCATTAGTGTGGTGGCCCAGAACTGAGGTAACCAGCTCAGCTAAGGGGCTTAGTAAGGTTCAGAGGTTGGCCTGCTCTAGTATAACAGTACTTATTTAACAACTACTCTATTAAAAAAATTAACTCTTTTTTTTGTATCCTTGAAAAAAATTACTTATATTTTCTAGTAAAAATTATCTGGAATATATAAAATGCCATAAGAAAGAATATGAAGTGGAGGAGGAATATTCAATAAAATGTTTGAACTTTCTTTTTAGCACAGGATTTTTTTCATATAAATCTTTAGTTTGTAATAAATTCATTATCACTTCAGGGGAACTAAGTAATTGGTGTTGAAATTTACCACACACTAAAAATAAAACAACTACCACTTTCAATAAAATTAGGTATAGAGGAAGAAAATAATTAGAAAAGTGAGACAAGAGGAAAGTAAAAATAAACAAAGAGAATCAACCAAATTCAAAAACACAGGAGATCGAAGTCATCATCATTAAATCAAAGTGATCATTATTAAATATTTATTTAACAACAAACTTTTTAAAGTTTATAATGAACAATAATAATAATAATAGCATACTTGTCAGACTGGAAAGGGGGCAATAAATATGTTTGTGGAGAAACCATTTATTTTTTTTATTATAATATATGATTTCAAAATATTTATATTGAAGTAAATAATAGGGATGTCAATTAAAGTTAACAAGTAATCCGAAAAATAAAAGTTTACAAACAAAAATGTTGCTGACCCTGGAGAATATTAGACTGAATCTGCTTTGAGCTATTATAAGCAGAACATAACAGAATTAGTGCCATAGTAGACTTGAGGAGTCTACATAACAATATTTGTGCTCTCTGTCTTAAAATTAGGGTTGGAACCATCGATGACAATATATCGGAAATAACAATATATCAAACCAAGAAATATTAATATTTTATATCGATTTATCTTTTGATATCGATTTATCTTTTGATATATTAACAATATCCATATTATCCTGAAGAAACATCAGAAAGAACATAAACCCTCTAAACAGAGAAAGGTGGAAAATCTTTGACCTTTTTTTGGTCGTTGGGTTGGATTAGAGGTTCTCAAAGTCGATATTTCGAAATATTGATATTTTCTTGGCTAACATCGATTTTAGTCCACTTGACGTTGATATATCGAAAAATCAATATTTTCTTTTGATATCCCAACTCTACTTAAAATTCAGTTTTATTCTGCTGGTTATAGATTTATTGATGGCAAGCTTTATTCAATTAATAATACTTTTATAAATATACGTACTAGATAAGAGTCTAAAATTATACTTGCATGCGAAAAACTCAAAATCCAGTCTTTTTTAAAGACTTTTACCATAAAATTCATTTCTCATTCACTTTTCATAAATTCATTATGAAGTAAACAAGTACTCTCTCTGATGAGTAAAAATGGAATAAATCTATAACTAACAACTTGGATGGGCAACAGAACAATTGGACAGAAAACAATAATGTCTAGGAAAATAAATCACCTGGGGAATAAAAAAACAAATCTAACAATTAGTGTGGGGCATAGCTCCTTTTTTCCCATATTATTGTTTCGATAACCAGGGCCACAATTCAATATTAAATGTGATGGTTGAAATTAGTAGGGAACTATCTGTAGGCTACTTTTAACAATCACTCAAAATTTCATCAAAATTGAGAGCATCCGGAAGATAAAGTAATGGGCATGGAAAGTAGAATTTAATATGGGAACAACAGTGGCATAACCATCTAAATTTTATTAAAATTGGATAATTAGTTTTAAGATAAGGTGGTTCAAAAAAAGGATGACGAACAAACAGCCTCAAGACCAAAAATGTTCCCTGGTATCTGAAATTGATTTCTGTCGAGGACATTTATCATTCAGTATCACAATGGATCCTTTTGTTGGTAAGCTTGGAAGCACAAATAAAGGGACAGGGTGAATTAATTGAAATATAAAAATAGAGTAAAATTTCAGGAATTTTAAAAACACATATTTATAAAAAAAAAACCAGGGTGAAAACCACTAGAACTTTTAACTGAACAACTTTATAACTATATATTTTAGAGTGTCATATATAATTGAATGGTGCTAATAAATAATATATGATAAATAATAATAGAGGTAATTATTCCTTATTAATTAAACTCAACATCAATAAGAAAATAAAGAATAAATAAAAAATCACTGGAGAGTTGAAGAGGCAAAGAAAAAGAAAACATTTTACATATTCAGAAAAAATAATGTAAGTACACAGTCATACGAGTATGTAAGTGTATAGTAATGCTTAGTAGTGTTTTCCATGCTTTAATTGTGTAAAGTTATGAAATTATACAAAAATTCAATAAGTTAGAAATAAAGTCTTAATATTATTTTCGTTTATATGCTTTGTAACCTCAATAGATGCATAGTTTTATATAAAATAATCCCAATTATTTATCTTTTTTTAATAATAAAATGGTTTATCTATAAAACAAAACATATTATACAAAAGAGTAAATTCAAAAAGAGTAAATTTCTTCTACAAAAGTTTTCTAAATAAATAAAAAATTACTTTAGGATGAAAGTTTATAAAAACTAGCTTTTACTAAATGCATTAATATTTAACATTTGAATATAGTTGAAACAGCTATGAAATGCACATAACAGAGGCATAACAAGGCAAAGGATTGCTTTCTTCACACCGTTACTGACCTGCTGTTTCCGTTGCTGCATTTCATGTTTTTGTTTTTCCAATTCCTCTTGCCTTTTCTTTCGGGCCTTTACATGCAGAACACAAAACATAAAAAATAGTAAAAAAAACTTAAAAAAGAAATTTAAAAAAATTAAATGATAGATTCTAAATCATATCAAAAGCCACATATCCAGTTATTTATATTTCGTTTTTTTTTTTTTTTTTTTTTTTTTTTTTTTTTTTTTTTTTTTTTTTTTTTTTTTTT
>KZ651443.1:299832-322052 GCA_001010745.2 Gerris buenoi | reverse complement strand
AAAAAAAATATTCTCCTCAGTTAAACAAGTTAAGTATTCTTCTTTCCCATTTATTCAAACTCTTCTTTATCTTTACCTTTTTTACTAATAGTGTAATATACAAATAAAGTTTCTGAAAAAAGCCTTACTTGTTGCAGTCACGTATTTTTCAAGAGACAATTTAAGCGAAAAATTCAGAGATTCTGGGAAGAGATATTATATATAAGATCTCAGTGTTAAGAGATCGATTCATTAAAATAATATCATTAAGGTAATGAATATAGGTTCTAATGTTAACATAAACATAAATACATAATATCATCGATTTCTCTAGAATCCTTTGTTTAAATTACAGCACTTAAATTTACCGAATAATAAACCATGTTCATAAAAAAAGTAGTTTAACTGAGGAAAAACATTAATTATTATTAAAATAAAACGAAATAAATTCTTTGTTTATATTGACAATACATTATTGGACTTTCAAGAAATAATTACTAATTATAATCTAATTAATTTAAAATGCTGATTGTAATCATACCTTACACAGCCAAATCCACAGATAATTAACTAATAAGTGCATCATACCTGAAATAATAAAAAAATAAAAGTTAGTGTGTTGGAATTATTTTGAATATATTTTTCTTCACTTTTTTAGTCACACATACAGTTTTAAAACGTAACAAACGACTGCATAATTAGTAATTTGAACAATAATGACAATAAAAATTGTCACGACGGTAAAAATAAATATTATAAAAATAATAATAATAATAAAAATTAAGTTGTTATTATTTATTAGCAGTAACTACATGATATGGTGAAACCATGTATTCCGCAAAGTAGGTGAATAAGTGCTATATAACAAAATAAAAACGACAATCAGGTACACACGATACAGCAGATGGTTTAAACTGAACTGTCTGTCTGAAGGCCTGCTGAGCATGTGTATGAGGCTATGCCTGCCGCCTGAACGACATAATAAGTTGTTTAATATCAATAGCAATCAATCAATATGGTTATTATAGATTCGCCTCAATGTAAGTTCCATGAATTAACTAAAATCAATAGAAACTTTTCAATTACTAACCTGGCATTTAATCAGTTCAGATCGCCAAAGAAATTAAACCTTTTCTGCAAAAGGAAAAATCATCAGGCGATACATGCATCGTGATGTTGTATCGAAGCAACAGCAAACTGAACTGAACCAAAACTCATTCAGTTCCAGTAGCAGAAGAGAAGCTTTTAATCTTCAAAACCACCGACAATCAAGATTTCTAAAACATGTTATTTATATAAACCGGTTTTAAATCAAATTTACTCGGTATTCTTCAAAAATTTAAAAACCAGGTAAGTATTTAACATTTACTATTAGAATTTAATTAAATAATAAATTTTGCAGACGTTTGCAAAAAGAAATAAGAATTTAAATTTTCTTTATAGTAGTTTGAACCCTTGATTTATAATTTGTTCTTTTTGTGTGGTTGGTATTTTATTTTATATTATATAGGGTAAATTTTTATCTTAAAATAGTTTCATCCATGTAACTAAATAACTGGATTGTGACAAGGTATTTACTAAATTTATTATTTTAGTAAATTAAATATTAAATAAGTTGTTAATCATATAATATATGATTAACAACTTAAAATCATATAATATATGATATTTTTTTAATCATATAATATATGTCCTTTTACAAGAGAGAGAACCCCGCGTACTAGACACTAGACACAGACACACCATGCTTTATTCCTTACAATTAAAATAAATGGAAAAAACTAAACAAAATGGGCAATGAGAAAAAAGTGGTAAAACTGCTCTTACAACTTAGTAAACATAGGTTTAACAAAATTATTTGTTTTATTTCTTGAATTGAAACAAGCCTAGCAATAATAATAATGAGTTGTTTACCAAATTCTCTCAAAAGTATAAAAACAATAATATACATAAATGAATATAAAAAAAAAGTTTTGGTAATATAGATATTTAGATTTTCTGTTCACAACGGTAGTTCTGAAAACGGAGGAGAGACACGTAGACCTATAAATAACATTTTCAGGGAAATTCTGATGCCTTGTGCTCTCTCTACCTTCTGGTTTTCTCAAAACTCGAGCAAGACAGCTGACGTTTGATAAAATGCCAAAAGGTCACTGCCACTTAATGTCAACATTATGTGATGAGACTATATATTTTTTTGAGCGTTTAAAACTGACATGGAAAATTAGGTAGGGTTCTTTCTTATACGCATATTCATTACTTTAGCACTAGGAAATCTTGCAAATAAATTTTAAGATATTTGAAAATATAGATGTAAATAAATATAAAATCATTAAGTATGAACTATCAGTTTTAGCATTAGAAAGAAAGTCTAAAACCATTACACTAATTAAACCAAGCTTTTATTCATTGATTTTTTTTCTTTTAAAATAGGCAATTGGTTCATCTTATAACCAGAATAATTAACCACGCATGCATACAACTAAAATATGTACATATGTAATAAAATTTCTTTGAACTGAAGACCGAAGTCTATCACTTGTGATTCGAATGCTGGCATTAATAAATTTGCATTTGCAGGAAAGACCTCTTACATTATAGAACTAATTCAACCGTCATCGCTCATTGCTGAATTGATATTAATATTATATAAACGAATTATTATTATTATTATTTTTTTTTTATCTCGTATAATGCAATCATTTGCATACAAGATTCTATATAAAGCGAACTACGTGTCAATAATTGTTTAAAACCTAATATTCCTAATACTATTTTATTAAAATTTTATTTTAATTTACTCGCTTAATTCCGACAAACTTTACCGTGTTATATAAAATATAAGCTGTATGTTATTAAGTAAACTTCTATAAATGAAGTACTCGTAGTTACCAAAGCTTCTTCTAGCCGTAAATATTATGAAAGCCATCAATATTGAGTATTTATTTACTTGAATAAAAGAAGAATGCTAAATATCTGTATGAATAAACAATGAATTGGCAAAAAAAGCCAAAATTAGAGGGGTCTGCAGTCTGCTCATTATAAAAAGGTCACAGGATTTTATTGATTCTGACCCATTGTCCGTAGTAATTTATAATTATAATTAAATGATTTTTAACATTAACCAAAAGAAAACAAACCCGACAACAAGTTCCAATCTTAATTAACGCATATTAAGACATATACAAAGTTGAATAAATCGTAAAAATACATTTTTAGAAATTTTATACTTCAAATTAAGGCCATGCTTAATTTCTTTCTTTTATTTGATACTAGCCTTCACCCCGCGATTCACGCAGGGCTCACGCTTGAAATTTGTAGATTTCCTATAATCAGCTTAACATATTTGTTTCCAAAGCCTTCGTAAAATAGAATCAGGACTATTTAGGAACGCAGCAGCGTTCCGCCCCGCCAAGTCAAAAGTCAACATTTCATAAAAGCTGCCAGTGTATATATACTGTAGGTGACAAACTAGGGTTTTTGAGGGTCTGCAGCGTGAAACGCGTACAAGCTACCTAAATATTTTTTTTTTGAAGTCCGTGTGCTGTAGACCAAAAATAAAATAAAAATGGTCAAAATCGGCCTAGTAGAAGTAGAGATAAATAGGTTTGAAAATGGTAGTTTTGATGACTTCTTCTTATTCTTCCTTCATTTTATGTTGACGCACCTACCGCCTAAACTACTGAACCGATTTTATTGAATGAGGGCTTTTTGGATTCGTCTAGGGTCCTTAAAAATTGAGATAGGTCATTCCTACGCTGAACGCGGAGCGAGAAACCAAGCTAACAAGCAGTCATTTTAACGTTGACGCACCTACACCTACACCTTAAACTACTTACCAATTTTAATTTATGAGGGCTTTTTGTATTCGTATAGGGCTCTAGTGCATTTATTATTTTTATTTTATAATTATTTTGTTATTATTACTTTATAATTATTATCTTATTTTTTATGTTTTCTATACTTCTATATCAGAATGTTCAGTTCTTTTAATGTCATATGTCTCGTAGTTCTCCAATCACCATAGACCTTGTCAAGCTCTTAACTTCACTTTTATTTGATTCTAATGTGTGGGAATAAACAGTTTAGAGTTTAGAGAATCCTTCCTTAGGAACCGTACAAAAAGTCATGAAATCTGACCAAAAACCACTTGTGTGGTAAAAAAAAACCCCGCCAAGTCTGTGGTCCAAAAAAGTTGTGAAATCAACTTTCTGTCCCGCCAAGTAATGTTGGCACTTTCTCCTGACCCATCAATATCAACATAGATACTTTTCAGCTTCTTCTCCTTGGCGGTGTGCCTGCAGTACTACCCAATGTTAACTGGTTATATTCCTCTGCAAAGAAAGTAGTAGTTGCATGGGGTCATTCCTTGAAAGCTTTATAATTTGTATATTTCTTATTTATTTGCTTTTTGGTAGTGTTGGTAAGAGCCTGTACCAACACTGTCAAAAGGCTTTCCTCTCTAATATGTGCCTGTCAATATTAGTACTAGTTATCTAGAACTAAGACCATGAGGTGAACAACTATCTTTCCACACAAACCTCATGTGGCCTATGTGAAGGGTAAACAAGAAATTGTATTGGTGTTTGAAGAATATAAAAATTCCAGTTTCAGGAAATGGCAAGGCACACCAAGGAGAAGAAGCTGAAAAGTATCTATGTTGATATTGATGGGTCAGGAGAAAGTGCCAACATTACTTGGCGGGACAGAAAGTTGATTTCACAACTTTTTTGGACCACAGACTTCACCCCGCCAAGTTTTACTTGGCGGGGTGTTTTTTACCACACAAGTGGTTTTTGGTCAGATATTATACATCATTCCATTATTAAGAATAAAATACCCTGGAATCGCATCTTGAAGGCTATTTGTTAAATGCGAAATTTCTTTTTAGTGCACGATAAATAACCATTATTTTATCGAAATAGAATGTCTAATCTTACAATGTTGTAAGATTAGAATTTAATCTTACAATGTTACAAGCAGGGATAGCTACATATTCTTAATCTACGTCATATATATATATATATATATATGCATTATTCTTTATTAATTTATTTTATTTCTATAGTTAGAGACATATACATATACATACTATGTTTTTCTCATGTCTGCCTGTATATGTATGTATGTGCGTGTGTTGGAAACAGGTCCGCTAGACATTTATTTAATTCCTTGTTATAGACATATGCTATATTTTTTTTATGTCTGCCTGTATGTGCATGGGTTGCAACAGTTGCGCTTTATAGACGCACGACGAAATCTATTAATTAATGCCAAATTTATTTATGAAGTGAAGTGCATTAACATGAGGCACATGTTAGTCTTGGTTTCATCGAAAAATATTGAGTAAAAAAAAAAAAAAAAAAAAAAAAAAAACAGCTTTAAAAATATTTCATAACCATAACATTCATCATAACCAGTTCTTGATTTTTTCAGGTAGAATATTATTTCCTATTACTTGCTTTGTAAACTTTTGAATTGTTATTATCTTTATATGAATTCTGTTATGTCTTTCAAGGGTTTTTCTTTAAAATTAATAATTAATCCTGATTGAATCTATATTTAATTCTAATATACCCTAAAAAATTGAAAATATGTTAATATTTATTTTAATTTTTAAACTTCAAACAAGTATGTATTTTTGATTGAAAAACTAGACCAGATAAGATTAAAAAAGCAGTATTAAAGTAAAACGCGAGCACGTATACCTACAATTAAAATCATATTAAAAAAATTGACCTTCTCCTTTTAATATTAAAGTTAGTTAAGTTTTAAAAAAGGTGCAGTTTATTTTAACCTCCATAGTGATATTGCTTTATGCCAATTTCTTTTCATTCTTAAACTTTTATTTATTTTCAAAAAGATTAAACAACGTATTAATCCGAATGAAAACGTGGCACTATACAATGAAAAAATCGGGTACGACGGGTACCTCGGAACTTTTCCTCACTGCTTCGCAGCAGGAGGAAGCAGCATTGGACGTGGTCAGTACTTGGATGGGTGACCGTCCTGAACTAACTGATTTATTATCATTCTTCAAAGAAAAACCTTATTTTATTTAATTATTTGAAGTTTAGCGGTATTTTGACAGATGTAAACAAACTTTGACGTCATCAAAATTATCGCACTAATAAATAATTATATTCGCTTATAAATTTTAAACTAATTAATGGAATCTCATCTTTTTTTTATATTTGTTCCTTAATTTTTTCCGGTTCCAACGATATGCTATATGTCAAAAACCTATTTACACTTTCGGTATTATTAACCGTCAAAGTTTAAAAATTCAAAAATTGATAACTTCAAAATGGCAGCCAATATCAAAATGAAATTTGGTGGGCCTTTTTGTCATACAGAGAGGCACATTCGTGCCAAATTTCAACTCGATCAAGACTATTTTAAAATTATTACGATTTTTTAAAATTTTGCTGACTCATCAAAATGGGTTCAAGAAGGCGGAAAAAGTTGAATTTCCGGGCGGCACCACTCCAGGTAAGGACTGATTTTTCTGCCAAGTTTCGAATCACTAGGTTAAATACCTTGGGCGCTACGATGATAACACACACACATACATACAGACGTCATGCTGAAAACCACTCAGGAGGTCTTAAAAACACCTAAAACAGATAATTCCGTTGAAATCTCGAAAAATAATTGTTTGGTGAAAACAATACTTTTCCTACTATAGGTAGTAAGGAAAAGTAAAAAAGTAGAAAAAACACAATATAAATATTTTTCAGAAAGAAAATTGATATTATTTTATTCTTTTAATAACACCAGGAATTTGAATGAAATTTAAATAAATTAATTTGATGACTTTTTAACTGCAGTCATTTTTATTATTTAAAATAAAAAAGAAAGAAACCATTCAATGTTGTTTTATTTGCAGTAAAATAATATGGTTTTACACTTTTTGTTTTCTTATAGGTATATTCAGTGCTCGATTTCTAGAAATTGAGGTGCCGGAACTGCAACCTACCCTCTCCCCAGTTCAAGTGTAAAAGTGGTGTATGTTCCGATTGGCAAAGCAAACTCGCAAATTTAATTAAAAATTATGACCCACGAACATTTTTAAAACCGATAAGCCTGGTCTCTTTTTTAAGTGTTTGCCCGAGAAAACACTGACCTTCAAGGAGGAAAAATGCTACGTTCACTTTAAAAAAAAAAAAAACTATTGGCCAAATCCGTTTGACTACGTTAAAGCAAAAAGTAAAAACCGATTTTTTTTTGTCCAAAGAAAGATTGTTTTTACATACGAGTACTGTACTTTGTTCTCACATACATTGTGTTTTATTCGGTTAAAACATACATGATGACATTTTATCTTGCACCTCAGACGTTTCTCTCATCTCACCATTTGATAATTCGAACTCTTGATAATTCGAAGTTATTTAGAGTTCCCTCCAACTTCGAATTACTGAGTGAGTGTATCTTAAAAACTACTTATCCGAATTTAATGAACTTTGGATGGTTGGGATCATAATTAGCCCCTTGTGTCATAACAGTCCCACATAAGTTTCATACTTCTTCGCCATTTCTTTCTTTTACACATGCACACAAACATACATTTATTTACACTTATTTATATTTTCAAAAGAAGTCAAAAGATTTGTTTTAAATTTTAATGGTTTGTCTAAAGTAGGAAGCAGATAGGATTAATTCCAACCGTCAGCGCTCTTTAATTTTTTCTAAATTAATTCTTCAATTGTGTAAAAAATTAAAAGAATTTGGGCACATTTAAAAAATGGAGGAGAATCAAACGAATTTGACAATATTATGTTGTAACAGCATAAAAATCATTAAAGTGTACAAAATAAGGTACGAGGATGCTATATGATACACAAATTGGCAGACTAGTAATAATTTTTACGGAACAAGTTAATAACTTAAATATATTTTTTTAGAATCACGGCTTAGTCATTAGCACATCGAATTCAGCTTTCGAAATATATCTGCACCGAATTTAAAAGTATAAACGAAATTTGTAGCGGTAGTGACAAAATAAAATCTGAGACTTAGCTGAACTATTTGTTTATCACAAAAGGGTTATATTTACTTTTATTCGATATTAAATGTGCTTAGAGGGTGAAACTATTATTTTTATCGGTTTTCCTTTATCCCATTAAAATGTCACTATCTCACCACCGTCACCCCTTCTAATTTTACCCGCTTGTCTCTACCTATAAAGTCACTCTGTCTACGCTAATAATAATTTACCCCTTAATATTGTCCTTTTAATTTAAAACTGACAGTAACTTGTGCGTTTACCTCATTATTACGTATGTATGGCAGATAAAGGACCAACTTATAGATTTGCGATGCAAATATGACTCAAATTGTATTAAGCGGGTATTTATTTTTTTCAATAACATTTTGTTTATTTAGTGTGATCTACAGACGAGTTCGTTGTAGTAATTTTGTTGTATATATACATGTACGTAGTAGTTAGTAGTAAGGTTAATAAGAGACGTTGCTGCGGACTAATAACACGTTAGTTAAAACATAATGACCGGAACACAGTGACAACTGTCCGCGGTGTCCCGTCCACCCAGGTCATTGTTTAGAACTATATCAGCCTTCAGCACACATTCCTGGCAACACTGCTTCTGTCCACACACTCNTTTTTTTTAACGTTTTCTTTACATTAAAATGACCTGAAATATGATTTTTTTTTAATACAAGGCTACAGATACTACAGGCGAAAGGCATAAATTATTTAATAATAACAATAACTACTTGCTAAGTGCGCATAGTTGATAATTAATTACAACTAAAACTAAATTGCTCTCTGAAATAATATAAACCTTCAGAGTTCAGACACAAACTGACAAATTATTTTTAACTTTCTTATATACGTATAAAATATAACGTATATAAAGGGAAAGTATTGTGATGTTTTTCACATTTTAGGATGACCATACATTGGATCAGCACTCGACGTTCACTGTAGCCGAATTCCATAAGTCGTCGGACTAACAGAATTCGGCTGCTAATTTTAGACTTACGGAAGTCAGACTACAGACTATTAAATTCGACAGAAGCATTGTTCACTTATATTATATTTACAGCAAGAGATTTACGGATATATAATACACAAACACACAAAATGTCCTTCACTAAAATAAAACGGAGCTATATTTTAAAAGATTAAGATATTAAAACGTCAATAAAATTAAAATATTATTCAAAATAAAATATTTTATAATATCGAACCCAGGAATAAAAATAAATATCAATATTGTTATTTATTTCTCTCCCGACCTGGATTAATTTAATGGATGTAAATTGCTACTGCTTTTTAAATGATCAACTCAAATAGCCTTTGTCATCTTTTTTATTTAGATATACAGCTATTTTACTGCCGTTAATAAGCATTCAAAGTCACAAATTAGCCCTTTTTATATTTAATTTATTTATACCCTTTTATGATTTATGACACAATGAAGTAAGAAAAACGACACCTTTTTTAAAGAAAAGAATACTAAGTCGTGAGAGGGACAAATAATTAATCTTGTTAAAGCAAAAGCAAACACAAATATTTTATTTTCTAATACTAATTTATTTATAAATTTATAAATACTATTTAGGGTTTTTAATGCTCAAACATATTTTTAGTAGAAAAAAATTAAATATATGTATCATCCAGCGTTAGATTTATAGATATATAGATTTATAAATAGAGTTATATTGTTACCACTTTAACTTTAAATTCCGTATAATTAGGTCCATATACAACTTGAACTTGAAATTGATAACAAAATTGGTCATTAGTAAAAGTATTTTAAAACTAGTTAATATATTTATTACATCAAAGTATAATTGCATGTATTAAAGCACTAGAGGTAATTCAATTTTATTATTACGTAATTCAATATTTTTAGGATTAATTGCGTGCTTACAGGGATTGGAAGAGGAATATCAGTTGATTTATTACAAGCATTTATTACTTAAGTTCATTAAGTAATTATTATTATTGGCTTATTATTGTAAACTTATATATCTTATGTTCTAAACTATTCACGCCAAAAGGATTAGTCAATGGACTATACCCTTTCAATGTTATTCACCGCCCAAAAAACAAATGTCAATAATAACACTAATAACATTGCAATTTATGTAGTTGTGTTAATCAATAAAACAAAAAAAAAAAAAAAAAAAAAAAAAAAAAAAAAAAAAAAAAAAAAAAAAAAAGTTCACTTTTTTTGCCTCCAATTCTAGTAACCTAAATTTGACCCACTTCTAGACTCTCTAGAAAGCTGAAACTTAAATAACAACCAGTCATTAATTCATCAATAAATTGATTTAGTTGAAATATCTATTGAAATTATTAAATTAGGAAAATGTATAAAAGCATGTCAACAATTTGTTTTAAAATTTACGTATATTGTTTAAGATTTCAGATAATAGCAAAACTAAATTTATAATTAAATACTAATATTTGTAAGTGAAACTAAAGTAATAACATGGTCAAATTTTCTACCCTGACCATAACTTTCAAGTTTAGAATTTTTAAGATAGGTGGATTCAGCGATTTCAGCGATTTGGAGCCTCTTAAGAGCAGCCTCTTTTATCAATGCAAAAAGGATTTTAAACATAATGTTGTGAGCCTAATAGGTTAAGAACATCTATATATTGATAGGTAAATGGCACTTAACGTTGATAGTATGTCGTCAAAGCAAAATAAGCTTAGCATTCTACCTTGTCTGATCAAACACCCAATGAATATGGTTAAAACTATACACGAACTTTTTTTTTTTTTTTTTTAAAAAAACAGAGTTATTGTAGGGTAACTATAGCTAAGTAACTTATCTGTAGCTACAGATACTCTACAGGGAAACACTATATTATGCAACAAACTATTCCGTATGCATCATTCTTCAATACAGACAATTGTTAACTAAGGAAGCATAATATACCTATATTAACTTATAAAAGAAAAATATTACATCATTCTTTCCTTTTGCCAGAGTCATTATCATTAGAATAGTAAGTTTTGATAGTGCATTCAGAAGTAGAAGTACATTTTAACGATTTAAACATCAAAAACGTTAAAAAAATCAGTTTATTCAACCATGTCGACACGGACCAGAGGCATTTTTTACCCAGGTTTAAGGCTGTAACATAAGTAAAGTTATTGCTTGAGCTGATTGATGTGAAAGACACATCTATTCCCAGAGAGACTCACGAAGTAATCAAGGCTTCACGACTGAAAGAAGTAGGGAGAATAAAGGTTACTCAGTGGGGTGGTGACGTCACGGCACCTTTTTGTTAGTTGGTACAATGTAATCATGCACGTTTCGTAAAAAAAATACGGCAGTAGAAAGGGGTCGCATCGTTTTCACATAGACCTTAACTCAGTCTCCTACTCATTCTCTATTCACAACCTATATTGAAGCAAGATCTTAACAGTCGCCACAGAATTCATCAATGGTTTTACTCACAACACTAAAAGCAGATTTAACTAAATATTAAATCGGATATTAATTTACTGCAACTTTAATCTATAAGTGGTATAGGTAAGAAGCAACTAAAAACCGAAGACCGAAGCCTCCATTAAAATACATGGCTGTTATTTACATCCAGCCTATAAGACAATAATTATATAAAATTACATCATATAAAGTTTTGACATTGACATGGTTAACTTTGCGACATTAATCGGGACGAATATTTATACATTGTTAATAATTTATAACAAAAACTACTTATTTTTAACTTGATAAGTTAATGTAAAACTTATAACTCATTAATGCAAATAAAATTAGCAGATTTAAACTTATATAAAATGTACCTGATGTACAAAATAATAAAATATTTCAAATATGATATAGATTTCATTCAAGGACTTTATAATATAACTTATATTCAGACATCCTCTAGGATAAATTATACTATACTACAATAAATTTTAGATTTATTTATGCAAAATCATCGAATAGTTAATATTACATTCTCTATAACCCTTGGTTACTGATGGTCGAGACGAGAATATAATGCAAGTATATTTAATAAGTATATCTGTCCTGTCAATATTCGTTAAATTGTTTGAAGGTGTTAGGGCCAGCTGGTTCCTTAAAAGATTAGCCTTAGACTTATTTGAATATCAAGGGAGAAGTGTTTAAACCACCCACTTAAAAGGAAAATAATTCCCCCCTTTATTTCAGAGATGTTGTTTTTTTAATAAGATAGGTGCTTTAATTAGATAGTGCCACATTTGCTTAATTAATTATTAAATTATCGTTAATCATTCCTAATTCCAAAGTTTATTTCTTTTTACATAACTGAGAAGAGCAGTCTAATATTCTCCAGGAGTCTCTAGGAATGGAAAGTTTTGTGAAAAGAAAGAAAATTAATATAACTCCTTACTCCTTAGCATTGTACGGTCTTACTCATAACGCACACAGAGAACGTGCTAGGATTGACATACTTCAAAATACGCACAAACATACTTCTTCCACTCAAAACTTTTGTCTTAATTCGAAACCTAAAATTTTTCGTATCCATAAAGTTGCGGAAGAAGTATTATAATATGAGTAACGTATATTATGTGCAAAGGAAGAATTGTTCACTTCCCATCCCAATGGGTTGAGGTGGTGTGTTTCTACCCCAGTTGTTTCTGTTAGTGCTCTATCTACCTGGCGGTGTGTTGCTCTCGCTCTCGCCATCGATCTGTGTCCCCAGTTGCTTGAGTCCCTCACCCAGCCCGCCGGCTATCTCTCCTACGACTCCCACACAATACATAAACTAATCAGCTTCATGCCTCACCTCAACGCAATGCCAGCCGTCTCCTTTCCCCCTTCCTTACCATATCATACTCAAATTATTCATAGGCTTGAAAATAGAAGTGAACAACTCTGGTGACATAAAAGCAATGCAGTTTTTGTTTAAAAAAAGTAAATGATAAAAAAACCCTTTTTAAGTAACTTGTGTGTAATAGTAATAAGGATACATCGCTAGCAAATAGAATAAATTAAATCTTTCTCTATATTATAAATTTGAGAACCTAGTGAATTATGCTAATTTCGGTAGTGGACCGTGGACCCTCGTAAGAAAAAATACTTTAGAGCACATAATTAAATGATTTTAACATTAATAAAAATAAAACACCCTCTAACAAGGTTCAATCTTAATTAACAGATATTATCACATACATAAAGTTAAATAAATCAGAAAAAATATGTTTTTAACCATTTTATACTTCAATAAAGCCATGTTTAATTTCTCTCTTAATTTGATTGATACTATAGCGCTTCACGCAGGGCTCATGCTTGGATTCTGTGGCCATGTTTCCTATAATCACGCAGGCTAAACATCTTAATGTATTTGTTTCCTTCATATAGCCAAGCAAGCTCATAAAATATAATCAGGACTAACTTCTGTGTAATAAGGATAAGTCGCAGCACATAGAATAAATCAAGTCTTTCTTTATCTTTTACATTTTCATTTTCATAATTCACAAACCTAGTGAATTATGTTAATTTCGGTATTAAACCCTCATAAGAAAAAATACATTAGAGCTCAATTTAAAGAAAAAACACACAAAAAAACCTAATAATTAAACCCTATTATTTCTACATTATATTTTTTTCAATTACAAGGGTATAGAGGAGAAATAACGACTGTTTTCATTTACGAGAACTTAACTTAAAAAATGATTGAGAGCTTATAGTATTATTATAAATTTATAGTACGTCTATTTGCGGACCTCATAGAAATAATGAGAAATCACATTTTTCATAAAACATATATTTATATCTACTACCCTTGATCGACCCACATAATGAAACGAAGTTATATTTATAGTCCCACTAATATGTTAATTTGTACTTAATAGGTTAGTGTATAGAGAACATTAACGACTTATCTTGACTAAGTTAAAAAATTGTTACATACACTAAAAATTATTTATAGCCAACTATATCCTCATAATATAAACTTCACACCGAATATAAAATATTATATCCTTAATAAGACTTAAAAAACTCCCTGAGTGATGTGCTATGGGATTAATTAAAGGAACTGCCATACTGTTATCCCTACCACTAAGACCTTTAAATCCAACTAACACCACACAGGTAAGGTAAGCATGGATAATAAACAATGTGACTGTCCTGGCCCCTTGTTTCAAATTCAAAGAAGCAGCGAAAGGTTCCTGTTTCACTACTTACAGAGCCCTCTCGACTTACAACACAAAGGATTAAACTGGGGATGCTTCGAGTTAAGAAACGTAGGAAGCGAGTCCCTGGGTTCTTTTGTCTCTTCTAGTCACTCGGCCCGAGTTGAGGATCCTACGGGGACCTATGGGAACTTGGCTCGTAACTCAGGGAGGGGTTTGTGTTAGGAGAGATCGATTCGTTTGGGACTCGGCAGCGGGTGGGGTAGTTAGAGAATCCCTCTCGACGTGGAACTGGAAACCTTTACCGACGCTCCACGGGGACGGAACGGGGGAGGTGAGCTCAGAGAGACGCATTGATTTGGGAAGAGACTAACTCCACACCGACACACCGCCAGAAGCATAACGGAATATTACCGCCTCTTCGTGGCAAGGCTTCCATAACAGACAGACAGAACCCACTAAAAAAAGGTCGGAATGTCCGCTCTCTTTACGGCTCTAGCTAGAGATCCCAATTCTACCGATTTAACACTTCCAACCACAAGCGTCTCCAACCCCGCTTCAAATAAATTACTCGTAAACAAGCGCAATTTACTGCAATGCAGACGAAAAGCCGCTCTGTTAAAGGTTTTATTTAAATAGACTTACTACCACCTACCTACTTAAGAAAACTAGTAAAAGACTGAAAATTTGTAAAGGAAAAAAAAGGTAAAAACCTTTCTGGCATATAAGAATACCAAAAAGACGACCAAAAAACGATAAAATCCAATAATCAGAAGAACAAATAAATGTCTCAATAATATACACAATTTGTGTAATTGGGAGACACCAAGGGATGTGCCACAAAAGCGTGACACATAGAAACCATTCCAGTAATATCTAAGAATTTTAATAAATTAATTTTGCCACAGCTGAGTGCAATTCAACTCTTTAGGAAATTTTGAACCTTCATAAAAATATAAAAAGTTTAAAGTTTCTTTAAAAGAAATCGGGTTAAAACACTTCATACAGTCCAGTATTAATGAAGTAGTAAAAATGAACATCAAGAAATAAGTATTACGGTTTCATTTTAGGTTAGGTCCAGCTGATTAGGAATGTAACAAAAAAAACTCCACTCGAAGATAATTATTATGGATAAAGCAATCAGCTGGAATAAACCGGGCACAGAAAATTTTGTATCACATTAGTTAAGCATGTTAAAATCAATAAAAAAAGTAAGTTAATTTCCATATAATGAACGAAATATTAAAGGAAGAAATCGATAAGCATTGTTAATTGAGGAAATAAATATAGTATGCAGGAAACCCTAGCAGAGGCGGTTAAACATGAGAGGGAATGAATTGGAAAGAGGGAGGATGCAGGAAGATAAAAAAGAACCTTATGGTATTATGAGGTAGAAAAAGAGGCAACATTTATTCCAAAGACTTAAATGAATGATTTGGTATGAATACTACATACACTCACATATATAAATCGCAAGAAATATTCCCCAATAATGTTAATGAATGACAAATGAAAAAGTCAGAGAAAGAAAATTATACAAAGAAGAGGCTGTTTTTATAAACTTGATATTTTATTCAGTAATAATAAGAAATATATAAATAACACTATTGTAACAGCTATATGAGCGATTTTTCAGATTTATGTGCTAATAACAATAAATAAATAAATAAATACGAAGGTAGCTAATACACTCGTAATTACCTTACCTATTTAAGAAATTTCCTAACCAGTTCATTATTTTATATCAATTCTTCAGCTACCGTATACTTCTTTATTCATAGTATTGTTTTAAGCTTTATATTACTGACATTTTCATCGTAGTATACATATATTTATCTAAAATCATACCAATAAAAAATATTTAAATTTATGTAAAGTAATTTATGAATGAACCCAACGCTTTAATTTTAAAAATATACTTGAATAAATTAGTAAAAGAAATCATTTAGGTTTTCTTATATGTTTTAGTGCAATTTACACCTAATAGTATAAAAGGGTCTATAAAGAAAGCCTAAGTTATTAAAAATGTTTGTGATAAAAATATGTAAATATTACATTATTATTTCGTATATTAGCACTATACAGAATGTCCACAAACTCTAAATTAGTAAGTCCTAATACCTAATTCACGGTATGTATTTAATCATAAACTTTTAAGAAAAAAATCAAACAATATAGTAACACAATACTAATAAATAAATAAAGGTATTGTAAATTATTCAAGGCATCAAACTAAATTATTAATAAATTAATCCTCTAACATTTCTTAGTTAACCTAAACACCATAATATATTGATTGAGGTAATTAATATTAACCAATAAATAGTTATAATTAACAGTAGTGTTTACATTTAATAGCTTGTTAAGTTAACTAGTTAAATTATATTAATTGTTAATTTATATGTATTCTAATCTCACCCTATTGAGGAAAAAGACATTTAATAATAAAATTAAATGCTAAGGATTAATTGTCAAAAAAATAGGACCCAACTGAAGAGGTTGGTACCGAACTAGAGTATATGAGTTACTCTAGCTATTGCTTCTTAATTTAAAACATTTTTATTTATTTTTTTTATTTTTTTTAATTGAGTTTTGTCCTCTGTTTTAAAGAGGACTCTAGTATTGGAATTTTAGGCATCCTTCTTTAAGTTAATACAATTAAATTAAAAAGTTAAAATAAATTAAGTTTTATTATAGAGCTTCCAAGATAAAAAAAGATCGGTCCGAGACAACTCAGACAAACTTTCTCATATATGTACATTTAATTACTATTGGAAATTTCATAAAAAATATCATATAAATAACTTCTCCCGGGCGGGGAATCAAACCCGGGCTCTCTCCATCCGCGTTTTAAGCTATTATCTCAGGAACTAGATTTTTCCCGGAAAAACAGCTTATATCATTTGATTCGTATTTAAATTGTCTACATTTTAGAATTTTTTAATCGAAATCGTCGGAACCGTTTTCGAGAAATAATTTTTTTTCGCCCTCAAATTTGGAGTTAAAATTCATTTCTCGATTTCGCCTCGGGATATGATTTTTCTGAACGTGTATGCCAAATTTTGTCAAAATCGGCCCAGTAGTTTAGGCTCCAGGCGTCTGCACAGACAACAGACGACGGACAGACATTTTTTAAAAACCACTTTTTTGGACTCAGGGGACCTCAAAACGTGTAAATCCATCAAAATCTCAAAATCGAATTTTCGCACCATCACAATACTTTCTCTTTATATGAGAAAGTAAAAAACATGCATATATTGCTCGAAACATCTACAAAGCATGCGAAGCAAGTTTGCTAACAATAAAAACTTTTTTGTCTAGGCTTTGAACATCCGAATTAGTAGAGCTTTATGTTGGTTTTTGGAAAAACCAAAACTTACCATTAGCATTTTACCGAAAAACGTAATATAAATTCTAATATATCCCATCATATAAAAAAAAACTAGAGTTAATTAATGTAACTCTAGTAGTTCTTTTATAACCGGCTCTGATGATGGTCTAATAAAGGGCGATATCTGCTTTGATTATTAAAATAAAAAAGGAGAGACTATTTCTATCATTTAAGATTACCTCCATCGATATCCCAGTTCTATTGTAAATAAAATTCAGCGACTTTTTTTTCAAAATAAATGTTTTTCTTTTTAATTTTATAAATTCGATACAGAACAAATAAAATTAATGGCATAAATATATATAAATGACTAGAGTTCATACTACACTAATAAACATTGTTTAAGCCAAACTAATCAAAGAATTATTATAAACACATATCTTTAAGAAACTAAAAATAAATAAAAGGGGATAGAAAGTGTCACTTCGGTAAGATTTTCATTTATACATTTTTCTTAGGGTAGCGAATGAAAGTAATTTTCCTTCCACTTTTTCTGAAAGTTGAGAACCTTATACGATTGCGCAACGAGGGAAATTCACAGGAAATATACAGAGGGTAGCAAAAGGTATAGAAAGAGGAGGGTTATAAATAAAGTTTTTATATAAGAGAGAGAATATTCAGAAGTAGGATCAATATGGATAGGACAGTTGGGAAAAGAGAGAGGGCGAAGGGCCGGCTCCTGTCCACCCTAACTCTAACTCACGATCCAAACCAAATATTGCTTCCTCCGCCTCCACCCTGTCATTTCTTTCTCCTTTTGCAAGACTTTTCTTTAATAAAATTTATTAGACACAACCTTTAAAGACGAGCCAGCGTAATTTTACTAAATAAAAGTAATTATTAAATCATCATTTTAACACTAATTGTTTTAAAAACTGTCTCTTTAATAAAAAGGTGCTCTAATTACATAATAAAAAATAGTCAATTATAAATCGAGCAATGATAGAAAGCGAATTGGATACATGAATAAAAAAATACAATTGGTTAATTAGTTGTGCCTGATCCATTATAAAATAGTATGCAACAAACAGCTAAATTAGTAATAGACTAAGTGCATTTGAGGCCGACTTTTGCCCAGCTCTGTTTTAAATCGTAAATTTGCATGATTACAAGCCTAAACCACGAGAAAAGCCTGTAAATAAATAATGATTCTGAAATGTCACTGCTATTAAAAGGGACAGAGGCTGGAAAGAAGTAAGGTTCATAGTGACAGGGTAACGTTAGCCGAGAAAATCTTAACTGGTTATAGATTTAGATCAAGCAGTAGATTTCTCTTCTCGGTTAAGCATAATGAATTCAGTTTTTGAGTCGTTTGATTCCAAGGTTTTACCTTCTTCATTATACCTGGGGTTCGGTATAAAACGACAGATGCTCTCCCGTCAGATGAGTCGGGAATGCGGGCTCTTTTTTTAAACAACAACAATTTTACTCTCCAAGTTTTTTCTTTCTCGCTTGGATCCGAGAAAAGAGGCCGGACTGCCGGACCCCTGTATATCGTTAAGTAAGGATTGGAAAAGATAATGCCTCCTCGTGTGGTCGTCAGACGAGAGACGGGGACCGAAGCTCCTACCTCGAACCTTTTACAATTCTACATTCTACAGGATGTGAGTAGTTCCAGCTTGGAATCTTCTCAGGCTTCTTGGAGAAGGGGAGAACTAAACAGCCGAGTAAGGACGGCCATATTTGAGATGAAGACTTGGCACTCTTCGAATCTTTACGGCAAACTGCAACAGAGAGATCTGAATTGACTGGATCAAACGATTTGGAAGAGAAAACTACCAAAATCATTCGCTCATGGTTTGACCGAATGTTTTTTTTAACCCTAGACGAAACATCAATGATATAGTGTAACACTAATACACAATACATATGGTAAATTGAATACAACTAAATAACTGATTTATAACCATTGATAAAGTATTATTAATAATACAGCTAATTAAACGAACCATTAAAGGACAGACTAAAGAAGGTAAAAAACCGAAAGCAAAGGAAAACACAAATTAAACCTAAGAACCCTCATCAGCTCGAGATGTTAAAATCTAAAAATTCAGACACAAATTCATTTGATTAATATGTATTTAAATAATACCATTCAGATAAGTTTTGTTTTTTAAAAAAATCTGTAGCTAATTTGATAAAATTTTGAACTAATTGCGTTTAAATTCCTTCTGACATTATTGAAGCTATACAATTTTTGACCTTTTAGCACATGGACAAATAAACAGCAACGATTCATATAAAAAAAGGTCTATTTTTGTAATTTTTAAAATTAAATATACATATATATATTATACCATGTTATTTGATACCATACAAAAATGGGTGTTTTACTCTTGGTATGTATAGTTTTTAGTTTTTAACATATTGAACAATTATTAAAAAAAAAAAAAAATCTTATCATTTTTAAAGGCTTAAGAACAAGCAGGATTTTTTTTTTTAAAGCATCAGTTTATTTGATAATCCAAAATTCTTTATTTGATAATCCAAAAATAAGAAACTTTTTCGTCTTAGGATACACACTGAAATTAATATTGACTTATTATTAGATAAATATATGGAATAAGTAAATTAATATAAAAATTGAACGATGATAAATAAAAATAGGGAGGAAATAGATATAATATAAAAGGACTAGACTTAATATAATTAACAGGTTCAAAATAACCCTAGATTTTTTAAAATACCTAATAGGTTAGCATAAAATACCGGTTATATGTTAAGTCATTTAAATAATGACTTTGTTAATGAGAAAAGGTCCCGTAAAGGCTAAAAGTTGTGAATATTTAAGATGTCATTACTTTAATTTTAAATAGTCGATTAAAATAT
The DNA here is from genome assembly GCA_001010745.2 of Gerris buenoi. Lineage (NCBI taxonomy): Eukaryota > Metazoa > Arthropoda > Insecta > Hemiptera > Gerridae > Gerris > Gerris buenoi. The sequence goes on along the minus strand of KZ651443.1, from coordinate 301,737 downwards.
AGGTCAAAAGTTAATTTAAATAAACTTGTTATGAAACCACAAGTGTAGATTATACGTATATTCTAATCTTTTTCTACTTCATTGCCTTTTATACAGAAAATATTTTAATAAAATTCAATAAAAATATAATACAATACAATTTAAAAGTTTGGAAATGGATGCGGTTTTGTTTTGAGGTTTACTTGGTTAAAAAATTTAAATAATACACAAGCAGAGAATTTTTATTTATTTTCTGTTATGAAAAATTTAGCTAAAAAGATACTCATACATATTATGTTGTCTTACCTAAAGGAAAAGTATTATTTTAATCCAAAAAATCCGAAACTGAAATTTCCACGGAATTATCAGTTTTGAGTGTTTGCAAGACTATTTGAGTAGTTTTTATTTTTAGCTGGATGTCAGTCTGTTACGCGTAACACCCACACTTTTCAAGCTAGAGAGTAGAAACTTCGTACAAAAATCAGTCATTATCTGAAATTTGCACCAGATATACCTCTTTGCAAGAAAAACATTTACACTGAATTTAATTTTGATATCTGCAAATGTTTTGAAAATATCGACTTTAGAACTTTGAAAATTTAACGCTAAATAATTTTGGTACTATTTCGCCGATTGAGCTTCATCTAAGATAAATAAGTCTTCTATATTTCAATTTAATACCAGCCGACATTTTGGAATTATTTGCTAAGGAAAAGTTACGAGACACCCTGCGATTTTTTTTATAAATAAAACCAAATCAAGAGAGAAATAAAAAATATTTTTAAAATATGCACTTGTATAATATTGTACCAGTGTTTATCCCTATTCATTTTATTTAATTTTTCCCTTGTCGTAGTCATTGTCAGTAGGTTAAAAATATAATACCGTCTGTCATATTGATAAGAAATTTACTTTAAAATACTGCAAGCTTTATTAAAGGTGTCATAAAGCTTTCTAAAGCTTGATTTCGGAACTCTTGGAGAATAATTAGGTTGTATTCCTCTTCCTCTTCACTTAAAAAATTATATTAAGTATCGTGATATTGACACGAAACCGCAATGTACAAGATAATAAGATAATAATAATTCTACTGGTGGAAGCATTTTCCTAGAATGATCAAGACATGGTTTCCGCAGGAAAACCACTTATAGAAGATTTAAACATTAAAAAAAAAAAANAAAAAAAAAAAATCTTGGAATATAAAAATCTCCAATAATCAAATTGAAAAGTGTGAAACTAACTTAGCTGTTCATTGTCTCTATTTAATTAATTATATTTATTTTTCATATCTCAATAATAATGACTTCTTGTATATGATCAAATATAATATCATATGTGTTTCATTAACTTTGGTTGTTTCATTAATTAGGCAAAGTAAGCTTATTTAGTTAATATTAACAATTGGTATGATGGTAATTCATTTATTATGAATATTATTTTAAGGATTTTTTTTTTAAATGCGCCTGTTTTAAAACCAGGTGCATATTATAGAGAACCGTTAACGGACGAAGGTACTTGTTTCTAGCGGAAAGGAAAAATAAACCCGCGTGCTTTAACCTTACATACATACTACTAAACTGTAAAAAGTCGCTAAACAATAATAATAATTTATGTTAGTTTATTTCCTCCAAATGAGATAGGTAATTAAGTAAATACATATTTATATTTTTCTGAAATTTATTTTACATTTATTACATTTATTTATTTCAGACATTAATCCTAAAGAGGGAAAAATGCTCAATAACATATGAAATTGTTAGATTAAACTAATTTAAACAAAATCTTCATGAGAAACTTTAAAACGATAAAACAATGGTAGTTACTATAAGCCTATCATATGCCTACTATTGCCTACTCCGCGCGTACATCAGTATGAGTGTATTAGTTAATAATATTAATATTTTTTATATCCATTATATATATATA
>KZ651443.1:236873-258917 GCA_001010745.2 Gerris buenoi | reverse complement strand
GTACAAATAAAAGTTATAGACATAAAATGTAGATTATTTTCTCCTTTTTATTTTACTACTAGACTACTTTTTGCGTGAGTAGATTGCTTTGCAAGTTATAAGCTGAAAACCAATAAAAAACATTTTTTTTTGTAGTTTTTCGATGATTTCTCATATTTGCCGAGGGAAATTTTGTTGGACAACTTCAGATTCGTGTTCAGCACCCCAAAAAACATAAAATAAGCCACTAACAACAATTGCACCAAAACTTTCCACTTCAAACTACCATTTGACTGGACTATTGGTTCCTTGGTTTCTAAAATTAATTATTTATTATAAATATAACAAAAGCCGACTATAATGTACTTTGAGTCAGGTCTGAAAAAAATGAGAGAGGATTTAAAATTTTTGTACAGGCATAAAAATTGGTCTAGGTATGATTTTGTGAATTACAGTCTAAAATATATTTGTAAATAACCTTTTTATGGCTATTTCTACAAATATTTTATAAAATATATAGCATGAATAAATGTTTCTTTTTCAGAGAAAAATAAATTAATCTAACAAATAAAGTAGGGATATTTTTTTAAACAGTGTTGCCACTGAATAAATGTCATTTGTTTTGAAATCGAAATGATCCGTTGTGGTCAGTCACATTTTTTTATCTTAAATATTTTTTTTTTAATAATATTTCAAGTAAATTGTTCCTCTAATTGCTCGTAATTTGTAATTTTTCTTTAACTAGTCTCAATTAAAAGAAATTCGATTAGTTTGGACTTTTGTATAAGTTTATGTTATGTGTTAGTTCAGCATCTATGGTGAAAATATGAAAGTTTATAAGCCGGCGTGGGTCAACCATAATGGTTTGTGTATTGCTAAATTTTAATAATTTAAAACCAAATATTTCAAGGAACATTCTTAAGAGGGAATTTGTTACAAGTACTTTAAGGTTTGCATGATTTTATTTAAATCAATTGTGCCGAAGTTGAATTTCTTTCAACAAATTGCCTTCCATTTGTTTTCATTTTTATTTTTTTTCTGTTGTCTATGTTATAATCCTAATATTCTGTTACAATTTAAATCTATTGACATTAATAACTACACTGCTGTTACCACGGATATATTTCGTTTCCATATGGGGGACTTATAATTTTAAATTCAAAACAGGTAATTTATTGAGCCTAACTTGAGACAATTAATTATTCTATCATTTTCTTAATTGATGAGGCTTTTTTTTATTTATATTCATATAAATCCTTCCAAATTTATATAATAAATTCCTCTAAGATAAATGTTTCTATGAGAAAAAGAAAACATTTGTAGCATGCAACCTCCAAAGAACTTTCGAGAAAGTTGATATTTTATTGGTTTATTTTATGTTAATATATGTGCAAATTATTTAGATAAATCAAATTTAGTTTGGTGGCAATACATGAGGTACATCAAATTGTAAGGAATATTAATGTTGAAATAGTGCGGTATAGCTGCCTCCAGCTAAATTACTTGTACTATTCGCAAAACATTCAAAGAGCTAAATGTTAACCATAAAATCAACTTTTTTTTATTGGATTTAGTACATTCTTGGTTGTCAATATTTGAGTTCTGTGAAACTAGATATGTTTTTTTTTTGTTGATTTTCACTTATTTTGAGTAGATCCTGTTAGTTTTACCTATTACCTACTCCAAGTAATTTAAATGTATGTATATCTAAGTTAATTAAAAAATGTCACTATTTATAAGTTCAATTTAAGATTGAGTTTGCAACTAGCAATTAAAATGTATCCCCTTAGTACATCAGCTTCAAATGCTGTAAGAGTAAATAATGTGGAATTTGTACATTCATAGTTCTGGTATAAGGGGGACGATATCATTGCACTTAAATACCTAGATTTGACTATGAAGTTAAACATAATTTTAAAACATTCATGGTTATGACTGTGGATGCTTTTCCCTTAGGATGTTTTCCTTTACTAAGATTAAAAGTAAATTTAAGTTAACTATGTACTAGAGATCCAAATAGAACCAAATGAGCATAATTTTTTTTTTTTTAATCCTTTTGCACCAAAACCGAGTGTCAGAACAAACAACATAATATGAACTATAGTGTCTCATTGTGTCATTTGACAAAACAATTTTCTTCTTCATTTTTGTTGGTAGATTTGGCATCATCTGTACATCTTGCCTCATTCTCACTGGTGCCTTCCTGTGAGAAATCATAAGGCAGAAGCTGATCAATCATATATTATATTTTTGTAGAAGAAAACTTCTTTTTTTGTAACTCAAAACTATTGAACACCATAATGTGGATTAAATTATTCTTTTCCAATGTCATATAATGTAAACAGTGTACTAAAATAGAGACATTTACTATAAAGCACAATAATAATATAATGAAACACCATAAATATGCAACATGTAAAATGTAAAATTCTTTTAAATAAATTATTTGGTTCTTTTTATTTCATGATAATATTTTTCTTACATCTTGTATTATATTATAGAGCATATAATATATTTTCAAAGTTATTGATTAATACCAATTAAAATATTACCATTCTATGTTGGAAAGAGCTGTTTATGATGGCTCCCTTGATTACTAAAAGTGACTATAAATACAAAATACAGTAGAACTGCACTATAAAGCTGAGGCCACACATTGGCTGACATTTGCCAAATACTTTCCAAGGTTCCAAGTGTGGCCGCTCTACCATTGGCAAGCTGGTAAGTTGTGCAGGTGTCGTTATGACTTATTAGTGCTATTATTTTTAATTTTTTTAAAAATAAAATTATTTTTTTTGTTTAATTTAATACCTGCAGGCTGCATCCAGCAAACGAAACTGATAAAGATTGTATTATGTGAACTAATGAGAGTGTTAAAATACCTACAGCAATATTTTCAACTCTCACGGGCGCGGGAGAAACCTTGTTGCGTGTATTGGAATCAAATATTGGCCAAGGAACATTGGACCAATGTGTGGTCAGCCTAGTCGCTGGTGCGTCATTGCAGCAGGGGAATGCAAATGTGAGAACCAAATATTTGTGAATGGGTCTATTGCCAAAGGTCGGCCAAGTGTAGCCTAGGCTTAACAGACAATTAGGGGTTGAGGGTTGTCCACTATTATGAAAGTCCGTTATATAACAAATAATAATGCAAAAGGGGATATAACAATGAAAGTACAGAAGTTAGCTGTAAACAGTGTTTATTAAAAAGCAAATAAAATATAGGTTTAATTAGCGATTTTTTTTTATGAATACTAACAAAACAATATCAAATATAGAGTCTTGGGTCGAACAAACATAATCAAAATAATTATTTGTTGAAGAAAAATAAAAAGAAAAAAGGGTGAAAATTCCTCTCAGGATGAGAGGGCCAATATGAGGAAAAATATGTAAAACCACAAACTGTGTTAAGAATTCCGTTACGGCAAAACCAACTACTGAGGTTGGTAAGGTTGAATTAAGATTAAAAAGTGTTATGCATACTGTATTAAACAGAAATAGAAAAAGATTAAAATAAAATTGTTGAAAAATAGGTTTTATTGAAATGAAAATAAATATTGATTCTAAGTGAAAAAAAGTTATACAAAAATACAAATGATAAGGAATGGGAATGGTTAATGCGTTGAGACGAGATAACTTGTTTCAGGATTTCACAATTTAAGCAGGCTGGGGATTTGAAGTGATGAGTATATGTAATGAGGTATATATGCACTTAAGGTATCACCAGCAGCATAAACTGTTCAAAAAGCTTATAGGTGTAATATAAAAAAGATGTTACCTCAGACATTGTCAGATACAGAATACTAGGTGAAAAAGGTAGGGATCTGGGGTAAGGTCATGGAAAATTAAAGAAAATCAAAGGGAACCTGGTGGCCGGAAGGATATAATTAGTTGCAGGGAAAATTTAAGAAATTACTTAATAACTTAACTGATACCTGAGTCTATTTTTGGACTGCTTTCCTATTTCTAGAAGTAAATAAAGAAATTACGTCTAGCCCCAATCGTCTAAGCAGTCGTCAATCTAGATAGCATCCCTGTGTGGCCGCTTAGACTGTTGCTCGATGCAAAAGGGTTCAACAGTAAGATGTTTTGTTTCATCGTCTTAATTATTTTGATATTTGTGACTAATAATCTAGCATATTAACTCTAATATTAATCACTCCATTTTTCGTGCATATTAAGCATTTCTTTGACTTTTAAATTAGATTATTTAAATATATGTGAAAATGATATTAATCATAATATGTTCTAAAATTATTGGTGATATTAACTGATGTTTTAGAATTTATAACTATTTTAACTTAATGGCTTTTATTTATTTTAAATTTTCTTTGGGGAGACCTAGGTGTACAAAAGTCAGAAAATTAACAGATATAAACACTAATTTTACATTATTTATCCTAGTTTACTTTGTATATAACGAAAACACAAACAAAAACATTTTCAACAAAATAGGACATGTACAGTTAAAAGTTTGAAGAGAGCAAAAAACAAAATGACTAGTAAAGTTAATAATTTAAATTAAAAATGTTATAAAGATAAAAATTGGTAGTCCAGTCAAATGGTAGTTTGAAGTGGAAAGTTTTGGTGTAATTGTTGTTAGTGGCTTATTTTATGTTTTTTGGGGTGCTGAACACGAATCTGAAGTTGTCCAACAAAATTTCCCTCGGCAAATATGAGAAATCATCGAAAAACTACAAAAAAAAATTTTTTTTATTGGTTTTCAGCTTATAACTTGCAAATCAATCTACTCACGCAAAAAGTAGTCTAGTAGTAAAATAAAAAGGAGAAAATAATCTACATTTTATGTCTTTAACTTTTATTTGTACGTCGTATGGTTTTCACGCAAATGGGAGTTGAAATATTGGGAAGATGTGGCGGGTGGAGGGAACAAGATGAAGGGTAAACGGTTGGTGGAAAGACTGCGCTAGCAGTTAATTTTATGTTTTTGGGTGTGCTGAACACGAATCTAAAGTTGTCCAACAAAAATTTTACACCCAAATATGAGAAATCATCATAAAACCTTTTTTTACTTTTATTTTTTTAGTGGATTTCGCCTTATAACTTACAAAGCAAGCTATTTACGCAAAAAGTGGAAGAGTAGTAAAATAAAGAGGATAAAATAACCTACAAATTATTTCCTTACCATTTTTTTGTAAGTCGAATGGTTTATATGCAAAAGAGGGGTTGAAATAACCGGAAAATCAATAATTTTTGAAAAATAGCTACAAAATGAATATAACCTGTGTCTAAGAGCTCGCATTAGTACTTAAATACATAAAATACATATAAATTGTTCAGAAATTCGCTATATATTATTTTAAGAATAAGGTTTGTTGCTATATTTAAAAAATTATTGATTTCCCGGTTATTTCAACCCTCTTTTGCATATAAACTATTCGACTTACAAAAAAATGGTAAAGAAATAATTTGTAGCTTGCTTTGTAAGTTATAAGGCGAGATTTCTCATATTTGGGTGTAAAATTTTTGTTGGACAACTTTAGATTCGTGTTCAGCACACCCATAAACATAAAATTAACTGCCAGCGCAGTCTTTCCACCAACCGTTTACCCTTCATCCTGTTCCCTCCACCCGCCACATCTTCCCAATATTTCAACTCCCATTTGCGTGAAAGCCATACGACGTACAAATAAAAGTTAAAGACATAAAATGTAGATTATTTTCTCCTTTTTATTTTACTACTAGACTACTTTTTGCGTGAGTAGATTGCTTTGCAAGTTATAAGCTGAAAACCAATAAAAAACATTTTTTTTTGTAGTTTTTCGATGATTTCTCATATTTGCCGAGGGAAATTTTGTTGGGCAACTTCAGATTGTGTAACAACAATTACACCAAAACTTTCCACTTTGAGCTCTTTTTATGCACCATTTGACTGGACTATGGGACGAATACAAAAGTTAACAAATTAAAAGTTGAGAGCGAAGTATTCTTCAACGCTATATATAGAGGGTTCTGAATTATGAATTTATTCTGAATTTACCTTCAGAATAAAGCTAAGCTAGATTCTTAAAGATGACAGTTGCTTTTTGAAAATAATAATTTTCTTACAAGTTCTAGATATCTAGGTGGGAAATAAATGCCACTAGAAATTTCTTTATCATTATAAAAGTGGTTTTACTTTGTTTTATTTTCCTATAATTATTTTTTCTTGTTGCAGATAGACCTATATGCTCTGTAGATATTCATCCAGATGGTACGAGATTTGCCACTGGTGGACATGGTGAGTGTACTAAGTGAATTTTTCCAAGCCTAATTATTTATCATAAATTTTATTGTTTATCCTCTTGATTCTTAATAGGTATGAAAATTAAAAATTATGTGGAGATTATACATTCTGACTTTAAATAACCATATTGTGTGGATATTTGTCCACTTTATGAACCAGGGGCTATGGCTTAAAGACCCTGAAGATCTTAGTTATTATTTGTTTTCCATAGATATTCAATTATGTTTGAAATCTGTGAAGGAAACTGTAAAATTACTTTTTTCCTGCTGAAGGAACCTTAAAAAAAAAAATTGACCCCATTTTACAGTAAATAATTTTTCATATTATCCTAATGCTTCAAACTGAGGGATAATTAATTTTACTTCAAATCTTAACCTCTGGTTATTGAGTTAACTTTGTTTTGTTTATGCGTTTTTCTTCAGGCGAGGACTCAGGTAGAATTGTTATTTGGAATATGGCACCGGTGGTCAGCGAGGAAAAGGAAATGGATGAGAATGTGCCTAGAATTTTATGTCAGCTTGACAATCACCTGGGTATATAACTTTTTAAATTTATTTATTTTATAATATAAAAATGTGGGAAGAGGAAGATTGATTTTCTTCCAAGTTTAACGAAGATAACTTAAAGCATTATGATCATTCTGAAGATTTTTTATTTTGTCTTCAAATTCAAAATTTCCTCGACTAGAATGTGTTTCAGGCATCGGGGAATAGTTTTGGTCTTGAGTCCGTCTGTCAACATTATCGCTACATTACCATATATTTTAATAGACTTGTTTGATTTGATGAAATCTGGCTCGTATGGCAAGGTTGGCCCTCACATGGTCCCTTATTATTGCCTCCTAGGCATAAACAAAGGGCATAACCTAATTTTTTAGTTGTGCAACTAAAAAAATGATTTGTGTGACTTTTTCTTATTACTTTGTTTTTACCCTTGAAAGGATGCTTTTACCACACCTAATTCGCAGACTTGTGCTGACAAATTGAGGACCAAGTTAATTTTTTATTATCAGACTTGGTCTGTTATTCAATGTCTACCTTATGGATCTTAAAAAAATGTTTTGTTTTTTTTTCCTTTTTTGAATGATTTATATATGTATTTAATAGATTCTGTGAGCTGTTCTTAATTGATAGCTTTTTTCTGTTTAGCATGTGTAAATTGTGTGAGATGGAGTTGCTCAGGAAGATACCTTGCTTCAGGAGGAGATGATAAACTTGTTATGATTTGGGCCAAATCTGCAGGTATTTTTAATGAATTATATTTTTTTGGGGCTATGGAATTAGGTAAAGATCAGTAAATATTTATTGAAATATAGTCCAAACCTTGAATATGAAACAAACTCTTTTGACACTGTAGACGTCCTTGGGGGGGGGGGGGGGAGGCTCCCCCATAAAAATTCATATTGTATATTGGAACTCTGATTTTCTTTTTTGGTACTGATCATATGTGACTGGTTTAACTATTAGTTACTCGGCTGGTATTTAGGAACTCTGACAATACTTTTTGGTACTGATTGAACGAGATAAATTTAGATATTGACCTGCCTTGAAATTTGGACTTCATTTATTGTTACATTTTTTTACTTATAAAATATATTTATTAGCTTTATTTTATGTAACACTATCATGATCATGATATTAAGACTTATTTGGAGCCATCAGGAGCTTTTAAAGATGATTAGTTAAAGTAAAAAGTGACATTGAGGATCTCAAAAGTTCTTAATTCACGTTTTATTACTTTTNATAAAATATATTTATTAGCTTTATTTTATGTAACACTATCATGATCATGATATTAAGACTTATTTGGAGCCATCAGGAGCTTTTAAAGATGATTAGTTAAAGTAAAAAGTGACATTGAGGATCTCAAAAGTTCTTAATTCACGTTTTATTACTTTTTACATCTATCTATAATTATTTTTTATTTTTAATGCATTTTTTTTTTTTTTTGTTAACTTAAGGTGAGAACACACTGGATAGAAAACTAGCTTATAGTTTTTTCTATAGGTATAGTAAACTAGCATTCATGCCCACATGAGCTCTAGTTTTTAGTCAGCGATACGTATAATTTACTATCCTATAGTCGAATTATACGCTATACATACAGAAATATTATTATACAGAGGAGCCACACGAGAAGGAATCAAAACTATACAATAACATGTATAGTTTTGATTCCTTCTAAACTAGAGCTCATGTGGGCATGAATGATAGTTTACTATAGCTTTAGTAAAAATATACGCTAGTTTTCTATCCCGTGTGTTTTCACTTTTAGTGTCTCTTATATCCTTATATTCCCTAAGCTTTTATTCCTTATATTCAGTGGCGTGCGGTGGGTGTGAAATGTAGTGAAGCAGAAATTTTCCGGGGGGGTCCGGGGGCCCTCCCCCGGAAAATTTTAGAAAAAAAGGGTGCAAATGGTGAATTTGAATGCTATTTGAACGCAGTTCTACTATATCTTAGTAAGCAACGATACTTAAATAATTGTTAAAAAGTTAATAAAATATGCATACTATTAAATTTAGATAATTAAAACACGAGAGCAACAAGGAGTAAAACCAACTTAGGTCTTTTATCTGCCTTTTGAATTCTTTATAGTTACAGTAAACCCGTTTATATAGATAACCTGATATCTGTGATTTTTATGCACGTTTAAATATCGTAAAATGCATTAAAAAAATATTTTAGGGATTGTGTTAGTTTTGAATTCCAAGTTTTACTGCTTGTTACTTAAGAAGTATATTTGTAGGCCTATTATTAGAGGTTTAAAAAAACTAAGATGACAATTTTTATTAACGGCTTTTTTATTTAGTATTTGTACAAATTTATTAGTTTTAGTACAAGTCTAGGTCTAATATAGGATATTAAATGAAAGATCGTCGGAATTTGAAGTCCATTGCAGTTACACTCAACGTTAATAAATAGACAGTTAATAATAGGCTAAGTTAATAAATAGACGCTAGACGCATTTAAACAAAATAAATAGAGCTGCGAGTGTCAATACAGTGAAACGTGGGATTGACTGGCCCTTTCGCTTTCGCGGAGGGGGAGTCGGGTACAAACGTATGAGTTCGAGCGCACTCGGATTTACTCGGCTATCTTCGGCATCGGCTGAAGCTAGCTTCAGTTGCTTGCTTATTAGAAGGCAACCCTTCCCTTCCACCATCTCCGAGTTAGATTGCGCGCGCAGCCTTTAACCCACGCTACTACAATTCCGCTTCACATGAATACGGATTGGGGTATTTCGAGTCACCGTTACCAATGACAGCGCGCTTTTAAATGGAGCGTCTTTTAATTACATGAATCGCGTTTTACGTTTGCTGTAGTTTATAATACAAATATATCTATTTATCTATAAATATTACATATTATGTGAACAAATTAATTTTACATTTTACTTCAAAATTTTACTGAAGCAGTGCTTCCTTTGCTTCCTTGCACCGCTCGCCACTGCTTATATTAGGCTCTTATTCTTTATATTCCCTTCACTGCCAGAATCAATTATAATTTGAATACTACTTTAAACCATTTTTGTAATCCCCTCTTATTCGTATGTGGAAGAGGTCCTTACGAAGCGCTTCGCTAATTATGTAGGGGTCACTCTAAATAACAAACTTAACTACAAGGAACACATTCAGATGGCTTTTCACAAGGCAGCTATGATCTAGATCTAGCTAAGATGGCAAATCTAGATGGGCCAAGGCAGCTGAACAGAAGACTCTTAATGTGAACGGCTGTCAGTAATCCTGTATGGTTCAGAGATCTGGGTTACCTAGGGTTATCTGGGTACTGATTAACTTATTATTACAAATAATTGTTGTTCTTTGTATCTTTTTATTATTATTATTATATAACAGCTATTGCAAACTAATTCTAAAAATAAAAAAAAATAAAAAATCCTGGACAATTCCTTAATATAATTCTAATGATGGGCAAAATTACAATAAATTTGGAATTTAAATTGATTTTCAAATTATTTATAACTACGTTTTTCCAAATTAAAATAATGTTTCAGGTGGAGGAGGTTTAGGTTTAAATAATAAATCTAGTGTGGAGTCATGGCGATGCACTTCTACCCTCAGAGGTCATCATGGTGATGTTCTTGATATTGCATGGTCACCTCATGATATGTGGCTGGCAACTTGTTCAATTGACAACACAATTATTGTGTGGAGAGTAGACGCACACCCACCAAGTAAGCAATGTTCAAATAGTTATGATCAAGAAATTCAGCTCAATCTTGATTTAAATCGGATTCATGACTTGAGTCATGAATCAGAGAGCACTGCATGATCATTACTCATAGTTAAATCTTAATTTTTTGACAGTATGTAAAGTGACGTGTTACTGTTTAGTAATTTATTTATTGAATTGATTTATGAATTTAAAAACAAATAAATACACAAATATGCTTATGTTTCAAATTAAGAGACAAAATATTACCGTTTAAATAAATATAAAAAGCAAAGCAAATGTGTTAGCTTTTTTTTTTATATGATAATACCTCTGAAAACGCCAAAGAAAAGAATATATTTATATTAAAGGGGACACACAATAAAAAATAAAAAAATAAATGTTATGCATGTATGCGAAAAGTACTGCTTCTTTATTATTAACAAGCTGTTAAGCCCGTGGCAATGTTGGAAATGTTTTTTCTAAATATATAATTTTATATTTAGAAAAAAAGTAATATTAAGTAAATTAATTTAGATATTTATTAAGATTTATGTTATTATACATATTTGAAGACTAATAAATCAAAAACAATAAAAATAAATGTGGTTGCCATAGTATAGCAGTAACAAATAATTTTGAGGTGAGCTATTGCCATCAGGACACTATTTGATTATTTCTATGATATTAAAATATTTCTGTCACATGCTCTGCTAAACTCTGTAACATTGAACAACTTTACCTGTATATAATTTTAGTTTAAGCCTTTTTTTTCTCTATAATTAATTTTTTCGTTCTATTTTTAATTTCCAAGGTATTTTAGTAGTATTAAGAGGTCATACAGGACTAGTGAAAGGTGTTTCATGGGATCCAGTTGGGAAATATCTGGGCTCTCAGTCTGATGATAAAAGTGTTAGGATCTGGAGAACATCAGACTGGAGTGAGGAAAAGTGCATTGAACAACCATTTGTGAAGGTAGTTTCAGGAGCATTTAATTAACTCTTTTGCCAAATTTTTGTAAATGATAAATGAAGCCTGATGATTGACTTTTATATTACCATATTGCTTGGAATATAAGACGCACTTTTTTCCCGTTTTTGTATTACAAAAATTGGATGCGTCTAATAATCGATGAATTTTAAGTGTAAAATCAGATTGAAATGGCATATTATATTCTACAAACCTTATATTTACAACCTAAATTCTACGAACTTCTCGTTAAAATTAGTTAAGATTATATTTTTACTTTTTATTTCCAATTCTCTGAATGATTCTACATTAATATAATTTTCAGGAAAATCAACAAGTTCAATTTCTGATAAGATGTTCGGTGGAGGGGGTTCCGTTGTACCTAGGTATTTCTTGTTAGTTCAGTTCTCTTTCTATTCCTCGTCTTTTGTCTTCTAGGTTTACGTTGGCGCAATGAAAAGCATAAACTTTTTAAATTCCTCAAATCAAGGAAAGTTTTCACTGGGTCATCTAAATCATTATATTTCATTACTAAATCATTACATCTAAATAAAGATATAATATTCCAACAATAGCCAGTTCGGTGGAGGGGGTTCCGTTGTACCTAGGTTTTTCTTGTTAGTTCAGTTCTCTTTCTATTCCTTGTCTGTTGTCTTCTAGGTTTACTTACACTTTGCAATGTCAGAGAAAGAAAGAAGGGTTCGTTATGAAGCCGATGATAAAAGAAAAGTGATTTAATTTGTGGAACGCTATGGTAATCGAGCCGTGGGAAAAGAGTTTAGTATTGGTGAATGTAATGTGTGACGTTGGCACAATGAAAAGCATAAACTTTTTAAATTCCTCAAATCAAGGAAAGTTTTCACTGGGTCATCTAAATCATTATATTTCATTACTAAATCATTACATCTAAATAAAGATATAATATTCCAACAATAGCCATGGGACTACAAATTTGTGTTGTGTCTACAAAAGAGAGAGGGGAAAATGTTTCCTTTGAAACCGGATGCGTCTTATATTCGATGCATTATTTATTTTCCCGGATTTTTGTTCGAAAATTGGGATGTGTCATATATTCGAAGCAATAGGGTAATAGTTTCAATAAAATCTAATTGTTTTAAAACATAATATTAAAAACTGAGTAAAGGTCATCAAACCTTTTCATAATTTTAATAAAATAATCCTGTGTGTTATTTATTAAACATTTGGATGTTTTGTTTAACAGTGCAGTGGAACTACAATGGTTCTGAGGTTATCCTGGTCACCAGATGGGCAGTACTTAGTGACAGCTCATGCCATGAATGGCAAGGTACCCATTGCTCAAATCATTGAAAGAGATGGCTGGAGTTATGATAAAGATTTTGTTGGACATCATATGGCCATTACTTGTGTGGTAAATACTTTTAAATTACAGTGTTTCAGTGTTCTTCACGACTTTAGGTAGTGCGGACCATGTGTTAATTTTTACAGTATCTGTTTAGTTTAATATTTATGAATTTTTTGAAATTTACCTTACAGTAAGCTTGACTTTTTAGTTCCCTCTTAATCTGAATTATATAAAAACTATTCTTTTGATATCATTTTATTTATTTAGGAAACTGAATTTTGGTATAAATAAATTCATCAAAAGGAATAAGAAATAAAATATTTAATATAATATAGCATAATATAGGCTCCCATATCATTACAAATAAATATATTAAATGAAATTATGAATGTCAAAGGAAAATGTTGGAACCCATCTATAATATACTATGTTTCCATGATATTTTAATACGTGTTGAATTAAATGTAACCTAGATTAAATACGATACCGATCCCGATACGACACAAGTATCTCGATTGTATCCGGATCGAGTTGCATGGAAACACCTGAACTCGATTCTGACATGCGCAGAGCATGGGTGTGAGTGCACCTAGCATATTTGTGTAGAAATTGTAGTCAAATCTGTCAAAATACGTAATAAAAAACATGGATATAAAAGGTGAAGATTACAAAATTATTTATAACCTTTACCAAAAGTAACCAAAAAAAAATCTGTTTTTTTCTTTATTTCATATTGAATACCGATTCACTCATGGCAACACCTACCTAGTTAAATCTCAAAAAAGGATTCAATCTGTATTTAAACACAAGGAAACTAGTAATACTAATTGGTTGCAGCTGGTTATCTGTTTATACTAGATTTCCTCAAATGGTTTTTGCTTTCTGATGTTTCAGAGGTTCAGTCGTTACATTATGCAGATGGAACGTGTAGGAAAGATCAGCAGGGCGTGTGTTTGTGCACTTGGTTCTCGTGACCGGTCTGTTTCTGTATGGATCACATGTTTCAACCGCCCTGTAGTTGTAGTTCAAAGTTTGTTTAATAGTCCTATACTTGATTTGGCCTGGGGTCCTAGAGGCCTAGGCCTTATGGCTTGCTCTGGCGATGGCAGTGTAGCTTATCTTGAATTTACTACAGAGGAACTTGGTTCTCCCATTGGACAAAATGAAAAGGTTTGTGTAGTTAATCTCTTAATAAGTAGCAAGGGATAACTTATTTTATAAGACTGCACAAATGTGCTGTGAAATCTATTTATGAATTTTCAAAGGACTGCTTGTAAAAACTTTGCATTACAGTGAAAGAAGGGATTGATCAAAATATAACAGCTTTTTCTGAAAATGGGGCTTTAATATAATTATATTAGGTTTTGGCTCATTCAAAAAAGCCTAAGTGCTACTTCTACTAGCACACATACTCGCATTTTGCATCTTTTTTTAATACCTTCTTTATGTTTGAGCTTGTTTCCTGCCTCATGAAATTGCCAGCAAAGGTGACCAATTCAAGGCTGCTTATAATATATTATTAGAGTTCGGATCGATATGCACTTAAAAACCTCAATATATGCATTTGAAAATTGCGAAATATGCAAATAATATATGGAACTTATCCCAAAAATATATGCATTAAAATATGCACTTATCCCAAATATATGCACTCAAATATGCACTTAAAAATGAATTTATTTTACATAATATATTTATTTTGTATAATATATTTTAAAAACAATGAAAATTTACCATTATTTCACAATGCATTTTTAATAAATTACTTAAATTTAGGAAGACTTTACTATTTACTTCTACTTACTTATCTTCTAGATACTTACTTATCTCTGGCGGAACCTTCCACTAGAGAGAAGGGTGTAATGTAGGAAGGTTATATAGGAGAGTAATGTACTTGCAGAGTAGCATATATATGTCCAGGCATATATATATTTATTGATTTACTCAATTTATTGACTTACTAATTTACTAAGACTTCCTCTAAATTTGAAATCTTAAAATTTCGTCTGCGGTCGAAAAGAACCATTTTTAAACGTGAAAACGTTCTCTCAATACAACGTCGCACGACACTACTGGAATATATATTAGGGCAACGACGTCAGCTTCTATTTCGTCTCTACCCTCCGCCCCTTCCAGGATGCGGGTGACGTTCTCCACAAGACGGGTGACATTCTCCGGTCAAGACCAGATTACGGTGGAGAACTGCGTCCATATTTTGTTTAAGTCTCTCCCTAATCGGACCCAGTTTTTCAATTATATTTGTAAGGNATAATATATGCAACTTATCCCAAAAATATATGCATTAAAATATGCACTTATCCCAAATATATGCACTCAAATATGCACTTAAAAATGAATTTATTTTACATAATATATTTATTTTGTATAATATATTTTAAAAACAATGAAAATTTACCATTATTTCACAATGCATTTTTAATAAATTACTTAAATTTAGGAAGACTTTACTATTTACTTCTACTTACTTATCTTCTAGATACTTACTTATCTCTGGCGGAACCTTCCACTAGAGAGAAGGGTGTAATGTAGGAAGGTTATATAGGAGAGTAATGTACTTGCAGAGTAGCATATATATGTCCAGGCATATATATATTTATTGATTTACTCAATTTATTGACTTACTAATTTACTAAGACTTCCTCTAAATTTGAAATCTTAAAATTTCGTCTGCGGTCGAAAAGAACCATTTTTAAACGTGAAAACGTTCTCTCAATACAACGTCGCACGACACTACTGGAATATATATTAGGGCAACGACGTCAGCTTCTATTTCGTCTCTACCCTCCGCCCCTTCCAGGATGCGGGTGACGTTCTCCACAAGACGGGTGACATTCTCCGGTCAAGACCAGATTACGGTGGAGAACTGCGTCCATATTTTGTTTAAGTCTCTCCCTAATCGGACCCAGTTTTTCAATTATATTTGTAAGGTCCCTTAAATAAGCTTTATAAATGCCAATCTCGGAATTAAGGGCACTCTTTGCTTTTGGGATGGCCAAATTTGCCGAATCTCCAAAGCCCTCTATATGACCTTAATTTAATACTCTAATGCACGTGTTGTGCATTCATTTGGTTAACGAAGTTATTTTAATCCGATAATAAGGGCAGCACTCTATAAATCGTTAGCTGTAGCTTTGTCCGGGATTAAGTCAAAAAACAAGAAAACAAGCCTTCTTAGGGTATCAATCAGTAGTGACTGGTAAACCCCCTTTCCTGACAAAGGCTTAAGAGAGGGGGTACGTGCACCATAACACAGTGAATGTCTTCTAATCCTCAAAAGGTTTTGGTACCTAAATAATATATGTTTGACTAGAAACATATAAAATATGCACTTTAGTTAAAATTTCTCTCAAAAAGTAGAATATTTATGCGTAAATACACAATAATATGCACTTATGCCGGAAATATGCAATAATGCCCGAAATATGCAAAATATGCAATTTTAAATTTGAATTTAAAGTGGCCTAGTGCATTCCAAACATCATAATTCGCAAAGAAAAATCACTTGGAGCAATAAAAAAAATATATGCAAAATCCGAACTCTATATATTATATGTATGTGTGTTATGAATGCAGGGCCCAAACTAGAAATTTTGCATCTCTGGCGGAACCTTCCACTAGAGAGAAGGGTGTAATGTAGGAAGGTTATATAGGAGAGTAATGTACTTGCAGAGTAGCATATATATGTCCAGGCATATATATATTTATTGATTTACTCAATTTTCCAAATACATGTGATTAATTTTGTAGTATTACAACTATATATAATTTAATTAACAATTATTTTAATTTTTAACTTTAGTAGTGTTCTAGACATGCTATAGCTTATTACCATTTTATTATTATGATTTTTATTAATCAAATTAATATATTGTATTGTAGGACCAGTTATTTGAAAAGCTCTATGGAAAGTCGTCAGTATATGAAGCGGAATCAAACTGTGCAGTTCTTGAGAATCCTGATCTTCTCTCAGTTAAAACTGAACCTCAGCCACCTCCCCCACCTCAGCAACCATTCACTAAAACCTCTCCTGTTATAGCTGCTTTTAATCAAAATAGCTGTAGGTTAATTTTTATTATTTTATCTTATTTAATATATCTACAGACATTTAAAAGGCTATACACTTTAGTTTTTAGTTTGGCTGAGCAACATTTACTAATTTACTACGTTTCCGTGATGTTTAAATATGAATTGAATAAGGGTTGAATACAGTTTTTGGATCCAAATGTCCATGAAAGCCTAGATTCAATAAGGATTAAATACAATACCGATCCTAATACAATACACTAAATTCTGGGATCGTATCTGGATGGAAGTTTCATGGAAACACCTAAACTCGATCCTGACATGCGCAGAGCGTGGGTGTGAGCGCACCTAGCGTCTTTCTGTAGAAACTGTAGTCAAATCTGTCATAATATGTAATAAAAAACATGGTTATAAAAGGTGAAGGTTACAAAATTATTTATAAAGTAACCAAGAAAAAGTTGGTTTTTTGACAAATCCATATGTATTGAATACAGATTCAATACTACTCTTGGAAACACCTAGCTTGTTAAATCCCAAATCAGGATTCAATTCAAATTTTACTTGTTGATAAGCATATGATAANAAAAAAAAAAAATTAGGGGTTAGTATATGCTGTAATTTAAAAAAGAGTGTATTTCTGTGACATCTAAATTCGAATAATGATTGTTAATGATGTTAATAACATACAGATTACATATTTTACAATTTTTTTCTAATATAATATTTAAGAAAGCCAATAAATTTAATTAATTAATTCATTTTTTATTTATTTATTTTTTTTTATTTTTTTTTAATAGGTACAAGTAGTTGCGGAGGCAAGCTGTCTACTCCCCCTACAATTAAGCAAATAGAAACTAGGCGAGCTGATGGGAAGAGAAGAATAACACCCATTTTCATCCCCCCTCCTTCATCTGATACTATTGGGTAAGTTTAAAATGTGGTATGCAGTTAATTGCATACCAAATAAATATGTACTTTGAAGTTACTCATTGATTACTTTACAAGATGATTTACTAATATTTTGATTTACTGATTATTCTTATTTTTTCTTTTTGCTTTTTAACATAGTCATAGTTATTATAATTAAATAATAAAACTATAATTTACTCTGTTAGAGATAAGAAAAAGTTTATCATATAATAGGGCAGTTCATCTAATTAAATAAAAAGACATTTTGTATTTATGAGTATGATAACAAAATCAAAGCTACTCAAATACAGAGTGACCATCATTATCAAATACAGTCAATGAAGTATTAAAAACTATTCTTGTACTCTTAAACTGTGTGAAACAGAATATAGAAAGACGTCTCTCCACTCAAAGCCGGCTTTAAACCATTATTAGTCATCTTAAGTTCCAGTTAAAAGAATGAATCAATGTAATAGTAGAAGATGCCCACTAGTGATTTAATGCCAGCTTTGTACAATGAAGATAGTATAGTGGAGAGACATATTTTTTCTTAAACAAGTGACTCCACTGCATAGAATAAATATACAATACCATTCTATTAGGAAAAACTACAACAGTACACAAGTAATGAAAATTATACGTCCTGATAACAGCTGAAGCTGAGGCTGAGGCCAGACACATATCGACTGGAGTCACACCTGATGCTGATTTCTCAAGTTTTGTTTTAGTATTTACAAGTAATATTATAGTTAGCAAAGTTAATTTTTATTTGATATATTTTATTTTGTTAACATTTTCGCTCAAAAGCTTATTAATTAAATTCCACAGGATATTCAGAGTAGGAGGACGTAGATACTAAACAAAATGTCTGTTCAGATAACTTATCTTTTTATCAAAATAAAAAATATCTTTTGTCTTAATACTTTAGGATTATTTAATAGTATTTCTTTATTTTTTATATTGTTTGTGTTGTGATTGTTGTGAAAAGGGATGAAATCGGCCCATTTGGCAGTGAATCAAATACCACTCCTTTTTCAAGTTCAGTGCGAACAAAATCAAAAATTATTGTTGAAAAGAGGGATGAAGTCGTTGATATGAAAAAAGAAACAACTCCACTTCTAGGTTCCAATGCATCACAGCCTATGTTTAACTCAATAGCTCCCTCACAGCAATCTCAGCCCCCTTTCAGCTCATCTACTCTTCAACCCAACAGGTAACCAGTTCATCTTCCTTTATAAAATTACTCTATAACGGGGGGTTACATTTCTGGGAAATTGCATGTATTGACTCAACTGTGAGAACTTAAAAACAAAATAAAATAACCACATGAATTACCAATGATTGAAGCAGATCCTGCAATTTGTAACGAAGCAATTCAAATGAAAACACCTCGTCATAAAAATTAAAGTCTTTCTGTTTTATTAAGATGTTGAGTTTTTTTTATACAGCTCCAGCCTCTTGTCTACCAAATATTATGGATGTGGTCTAATCCTATTTTTTAAGCATCTATTATTTTGATAATTGATTTCCAGAGTTTGCCATAAAGGACTTGTCAACCCTATTTATATATTTCATGTTATAAATTATTTTTACAGTTCTTTTGGAAATCTTCTCTCAATGTCGGAGAAAGTAGAAAATTCAAAGAAAACTAAGATTTCAGATGTTAGCCCTCAAGTTGCTACTAGAGTCGCCAAACCAGCAGGAGGAACAATATCTGTTCCTGGTGCACCTGTCGCATTGCCTTCTTTATTGTCCCACAATACATCTAGAATTCCTGTAAGTTATATACTTTTACTATTATTTATTTATTTTTCATAAATATTGACCAATAAATCAGGTCTTTGACTTAGTGTACATTAACTTGAGAGTTTTGAAACTTATCCGTAGTGAATATGAGTCAAACTTCTAACCTCTAACATTAATATTTTTGTTAATTGTTGTGTCCGTTTAAGTTCCTTTGTGTGAATCAACCATCCCTCATAAATATAGTACTAGTGATTAAGGAGCTCTTCAATGTGGCACTTTCGGGACTGCAGCTGTGCTATATTAGCAACGTTACTCTTGTATGTAAAGTTTGTAATATCTTTTAGTCTAATAGTCTAATTAACTATGAGGACAAAGGAATATTTACTTATTGCAGTAAAATGAGGACGTTAACCAAATAAATAAGTGCCCTATAATTCTATATTCTAAAAGTTTTGAGCCTGGTCAATTTAATGTATTAATTTAAAATGTTTTGGGCTTATTTGTAGTACCAAATTCATTTGTAGCGGAAAGGATGTCACACATTAGGATACTGGTTAACCCTAACCTAAACATTTTCATCAAATATTTATTTATTAACAGACTTCCCAGAAATGTCCAGACTATTTTATCAATTATTGTTAAAAATCTAGATAAGTTAACAAAGACATTTGACAAGATTACCAAAGCAACCCAACCCAAAACTGCAATAGCTGTGGTAACCAGCAGTATAGTATTAAGTACTTTAGAATTGCAAGATTTAACCCTCGGGTGTGCGTGTTCAAATACAGACACAAGGAGGCACGGACCCCTGATAGGACTTAATCTGTTTTAAATGCCCACACAATAGGTAAAATAAATATAAACTTGAAATCATTTCTGCAAAATATTATTAAACTTATTTAAATTGGTTTTATTGTTCTATTATTTTTTTAATTGATAAAATAATGTTAAGTATTATAGTTTATAAGCACAAAATTAGTCAGTCTCAATTATAATTTTCTAATTTTTATTTTTTTCTGTTCATTTTTATTTTTAAATTCAGGTACCATATTAATTTATTTTGTATTATATGTATAAATTTCACTAAAATTAGCGTAATACTAAAATTTAAGAGAAAGTGGTGTGGGCCCCCTCAGGACTCATTTTGTCAGGACAAAATGGGCATAGAATTGAAGTATAATCACGTACGATGTCAGTGACTGATTCTCTTGATAAAAGCAAGAAATGTAGCTAGAAAAATACCTATCTTCTCATCGCACCCACATCCATCTCAATTTCACAGTTATATCTCAAATTTAGGCCTCACAGGACCGTGCATTCCCGAGGGTTAAAGAAACAGATTCAAGAGCTAACCAAAGTAGTTGTGAAAATCAGTACAGGGCAAGCAATCACCTTTCATCCTTGTTACTGTTCATGTAGCCGATCATGACAGTGAAACAGTAATGTATGCTACTATCTCTCAAAGTTCAGAAAAGATTTGAAGAAGTGTATATTACCATTTCAAAGGAAAGAACAAACAAACTTACAAAATCCGTCATTCTAGAAGTTCAATATGTGATCAAGGTGCCACTCATTGGGGAAAAACTCACACAAATATGTTGTCTGTTTGTCACAGTCAAAAATTTGACAGTGCACTAAGCTATGGACAAAAACAACAACCTGAGAAATCAGATTCGGATAACCGAACATTATTTGTCGCCCATGGCTCCAACCTAGCTGTACTAATAATGGACACACAAAAGTTAAGTAACATTGCAGGGATGGAAAAAGGTGTATTCTCTTTTACTAGGTTAGTTAAGATTCAATTAGCACTTAACACAATTCCTATACATTATTTAGAATCTAAAACCTTGAAATACCTTCCAGTTAAATAAAATATTTTGTTTATTTTTATTTCAGATACCAAATTCAGATGATTATGTTACCATTGCAAACAATTCATTTCCCAAAATTGTTGGGAATCTAGCACTTGTTCACTGTCATCATCCGAATGAACCAAAACCTAAGTGGACTCTTGCTCTAGGTAATATTTTTATTATCTTATTTACTTATTACTTATTTTTTTAATATTTTTTATATATTTTTTTATATTGCTGTTAAAAACAGTATCTTTATATCTTTACAGTATCTTTATAGAACAGTGTCACATTAGGTTTTATATTTTCCTTTATAAAATACAAGCTGGATACCCCTTGCTTTGCAACGGTGTGTTTACAGGGGAGATTAATTTAATTTTATGTTGTAAAAATAAATACGTAATTATTATGTATAATCTAAAACCTAAGCAGCAAACACATAAATACAGCTAAAATAATGGTTAAAACTTACCCCCTTAAAAATATGACAAAATTGTATATAACAACAATTATGTATATTTAAGAGCTTTTCAACAATACACCTCATGATAGGTTTTTCAGGTATTTTGATCTTTTTACCCATGTATCCAATATGTTCCAAAATAATATTTTAAAAAATCACTAAAAGATTAACCTGCTAGTTTCATAAATGCATTAAAAAGAAACAAATATACAGTAGAACCCCAGAAATCCGAACCCCGCAAATCCGAAAACCCCGATATTCCGAACAACTTTTAGGATAAAAAAAAAAAAAAAAAAAAAAAAAAAAAAAAAAAAAAAAAAAAAAAAAAAAAAAAA
>KZ651443.1:206964-236306 GCA_001010745.2 Gerris buenoi | reverse complement strand
TAAAAACAGACCCCCCCCCCCCGATAATCCGAACAATTCAGAAATCCGAACCGACCCTGGTCCCAATTAGTTCGGATTTCCGGGGTTTTACTGTTTTGTTTACCACTTAATCCTGACCTTAAAAATACATTAGGTACCATTTGAACCCAAAATACTATAATATATAATATACAAAAATGATTTTATAATAAAAATTCCTGGCATCAAATTAAGCATGTTTTGTGAAAACCCTTTAACATAAAACATGATTATCATGAAAAATCGGTTGACATGAATTAATACTGCGTTCCCAAAAACATAAAAAGTATTTTAATGCTTTTTTACATTCTAACTCAAAAATAAAAAATAGCTTCTCTCAAACATTTTGCTTCTTGAAACGAACAAAATACTTAAACCTTATTTAAGCCGACAAGAAAGTAGAGGAGCCTGAAATAAAAATGAGGCACCCAGGCGAGATCACTTTAATTCGGTTCAAAAACTTACAAAATGAATTTCTAATTAATTAGTTATAGTAAAATAAGAAAATGGTTGTTAAGCTTTAAGCTGTAGAGAATAATAAGTTATACCTGACCTAACCCTACACTGGGTTCTGCTTGGGATCTTCTCTTCCTATCCCTTACCTTTGGTTCCTTAATCCTTCTATAGCCCTAGTCTACCCCCACTTTGTATTGCTATTGTAAGTCTTAAAAGCTTGTACATGTAGCTTGCAGAATCTTTACTCTTACTATGCTAACACTTAGCACTAAAGAGAATATAAAATGTCAAAACACGTTTGTTAATAATTAATATAACATTTTGGTGACAGTATTGTTGTGTTCTTCTTCTATTATACCTACATATGCTTTAAAATCAATTATATGCTTTAGGATCTGTAGCAAAAACCGAGGACCCTTGAATAATCCTGTGCTTTTTTTTTTTTTTTTTTTTTTTTTTATACTCCTTACTTTGCTATTATTGTTGCTTTATACCTATCCAACTATAAAATACACTATGCTGTGTGTTTACGTCGTTTAAGGGTGTTTAATAAAAACCTCTACTTCACTGTCTCAAATCGGCTATATTTCGACTATACCTAGTCATCATCAGGCCTACAACATCGAAAACATTTTTTCATATAATGGCAATTTATCTAACATACATAATTTATAACGATTAAGAAATACTTTTAGATCAAAAATGTTTAAAACTTTACATGAACGATATAAAACTTAAAAATCCTACCACAACAAGATCTCAATCTAAGGTAGGATTTTTAAGTTTTATATCGTTCATGTAAAGTTTTAAACATTTTTTATCTAAAAGTATTTCTTAATCGTTATAAATTATGTATGTTAGATAAATTGCCATTATATGGAAAAATGTTTTCGGTGTTGTAGGCCTGATGATGACTAGGTATAGTCGAAATATAGCCGATTTGAGACGGTGAAGTAGAGGTTTTTATTAAACACCCTTAAACGACGTAACCACACAGCATATTATACCAAAAAAAGGGACAATGAACAAAATATAAAATACACTATATTTTATTTATTTATTTATTAAAAATCACTTCAAATTATCAAGTGATGTACCATGATAATTGATAATTAAGGTAATGGTCACATTATTACTCAAATGAATAACTTACTTACTAGGATTTCGTGGTGTTTAATAATTTTTAACCTTCCCCTTTTATAACCAGGTTTGTATTTGTTTTTAGTGTTTAAAAACAAAAAAGTGTTTCTCCCGTAGGGAGAAAAAGTTATGATTTTGGATTAATTTAGGGGGACTAAAGCATTTCTCTTCTTCCCTGAACTTAAAAAGTAGGGAGGAAAAGTGAAATTAGGAAGAAAAGTGAAACCTGGAAGAAAAAGAAGGATTGCCAACTTAATTATTTTATAACTAGTAGAAAATGAATGGTTAATGTAGTGAAGTTGTTGAAATCAGGTTGGCAGCACTGCTTTTTTCTACCTTATTTGTAATTTGCGCTTATCATTGTTTAACCTTATATTTGAGTTTAATTGTAATTCTTATTTGTTTTTAATATTGAATCTCTTATATCTGCTATTTAAAGCGCTAACAATTATCATTATTTATTAAAAAAATAAAAAATAAGACCTGTGCAATGGATGGAGATGCGTTTTCTCCCTGCTGGAGATAAAATAATATATGTGCCTCGGGAGTAAAGTGCTATAATTCCCCTCGCTGTAATTATCTCCCTCGGCTATGCCTCGGGAATTAAAAAGTCTGATTACCTCGGCTAACTTACTTATTCTCTCAGTGAATAATGGCTTACAGGTGCATTTATAACTATTTTAGTGTATATTATTTTTTTTATTTTATTTTTTTAATACTTCTCATGAATACTCCCTATTCATGTTGAATATACTTAGCCTTATTATTATTTATTTTTTTTTTTTTAATTTACGTATAAGTAAATTTTTGGAATGAGAATAATATTAGGATCAAATAATAAATTGCAGGTAGTGATGTTGTTGGAGTAGTAGGATGTCGTTGGGTGGTAGCAGTAGCTTGCTCTGATGGTACTCTTCATGTTGTGTCAATTGCTGACGGATCTCCAGTACTTCCCCCTGTAGCATTTTCTGGAGGTTCTATATCAGTGCTAGCAGCCCCTCTAAATGGTTCCTGTTTGGTTGTTTTAACTACTGATGGTAATCTATATTCTTGGAGGATTGAGGGTTCTTCCTCTTTTCCTACCCTCACTACCATTCTCTCAGATGTTTCTATGGCAGCTTTAGTACGACCAACAGGTATAAAACTGGAGAATTTATAGTTATTATTTGTATATTTGACAAATTGTACTCAGTTGTTCACTTCTATGATAGTTTCAAGAAGACCAGTGGGTTTCTAGATTTTAAATAGTTGGATAAAGAGCTTGAAAATATATGGACCGTGAATATGGAAAACAAATAACTGAAGGTCTATATTTAATCATGCTTAATTCTGTGGTTTTCCTTCTTAATCATTAATATTTTTGGTTATTGCTTATTTTGGATAAATAGTTAAGATTTTCTGAATCTCATGAAATGCTAAAAAACCAAAAATTGGAGAAACCATTTGAAACATACTTTCGATTTTAAAAAATAATTATTTATCAAAGATTAGACCATTTTCATTGAAGTGTCTTTTTAACTAGATTTTTTTGATTTGGCAGGATATAATTTTTCTGAGCATGATTTCGTGTGCTGTGTGTGTGTGTGTGTGTGTATTTTTTTATTAATTATTGTAAAGAATCTGAATTGAAATTGTTTAATCTTATTTAAATCTTGATTTTTAATCTTATATTTAATTTAATCTTATTGTTATTAATCAAGTAGGTAGGTGGATCCTTGTTAGGGTAAATAAACATCGTGTACGCCTAAACCTATATGAAATATTTTTATTTTCCCTAACAAGGATCCACCTACCTACTTGATTACTATATACAAAAGGGTACACATAAGATAAATATATAAACTTATTGTTATTTTAGATTAATAAAACTGTGACAGAAGATAACTCTAAAAGGGTCGAAACGTCACATGCTATATTAATTTAATTTTTTACAATTACCTAATTTAACCAATCAAATATAAAAAATATAAATATTTAAAATAGGTGTTAATCTCAACATTTTGTTGTTAATTGTTTTACATTAGTAAGTAATAACTTCAAGATAAAAAGAACTTTTTATATACTACGTTTTTAAATTTTCTGTTGAATCATATGTAATGTTGATAATATAATTGTTATTGTTATATAATAATGAATAACGAATTTATTTACTTCACATAAATGACAATCATCTAGAGAGCTGATCTTAAACCTATAAAAGAACAAATCTTTGTCAACGGATCTCCCCAACACCAAATCTAAACCGTGTTATCGATAAATTTGAAATAATATAAATAATATAATCGATATATTTCCTGTTTTGCTGTCAGTCAATGTGTATCTTTTATTTATAAAAATCACAAAGCTGAAACCTGTCAAAATGAAGATTGTAAATATTGGATATGGCAAATTTTTTTTTCCCCCAACTAACTTTCCACACTGCATAATTTGCTGAAAACCAATTCAATTCTGCTGAAAGATGGCTAAAAGTATTAAAATAATGCATTGTCATCGTGTTCTGAGCTATGCTAAAAGTTTCAAATGTCTAGCTATTCGGGTAGTTAGTTAGAAATCGATTGCCAGATTTGTACCAGACA
This sequence comes from Gerris buenoi, assembly GCA_001010745.2. Taxonomy (NCBI): domain Eukaryota; kingdom Metazoa; phylum Arthropoda; class Insecta; order Hemiptera; family Gerridae; genus Gerris; species Gerris buenoi. The sequence goes on along the minus strand of KZ651443.1, from coordinate 232,116 downwards.
AACCAACAAACAAGAAACCAAGTTAATAATAACGTAGTAAAAATATACTGAATTAAAAAAATTAGTTGGTTCCTGTTGAATCGTTTGCATCATTAAACAAACAATAAAAAAAAAATTCTGATATGTTTAGATATAATATACATTAAGAAATCCTATTATCAATTATTATTAGATTAAATGTCATTGTCCTAAACATTTTCAGATAGTGAAGTTAGAGTAAAGGATTGCTTTGTTACTGAGGCTTGTGAACCTTTGATTACTCTGTCAACAGGCAAAGCTTATATGTATTCTCTCACACATAGGAATTGGTAAATATTTTTCTATATTTATTTTTAAAAAATATTATTTCAAATACCATTATCATAATAGTTTACTGATAGTGAAATTAGAGTAAAGGATTGCTTTGCTTTGTTTGAGGCTTGTGGGCCTTTAAATAAGTATTTTTATTTAAATGCCATTACAGCATTTTTAACAGTAACTTTTAATATTTATGTATTAACTTAGTATTATTTTTTCTATAGGTTACTCCTTAGTAATTCAAATGATTCAGTTGTAAAGTATTGTTCAAGTAATTATACAGAAGGTGCTACTATAACTAATACTCCTCGTACTGACCTTCTTCCCTTAAGAGCTGTCCAGGCATCTTCTTCGACCAGGTAATATTTATTGTAATGATTTAAATTATTACTAATTTAAGAATACTCCTATTAATTCTATACTTAAGAAAGATAAATGGATTTTCATAGGTGTAATAATTTAACACAGACTTCTTTTCTTCATTTCAAAACGTTTCAACTCATTTACAGTCATCCTCATATTTGTTTAGAAAATAAAAACTGTCTGAGGATGACTCTAAATGAGTTGAAACGTTTTGAAATTAAGAAAAAAAGTATGCGTTGAATTATTACACCTATAAAAATCTATTTATCTTTCTTAAGTAATATTTATTTTAAATTTAAGTGTTGCTTACTTGTATTCAATTTTAATACCCCTTAATTCAAGGAGCTAAGTCGAGAACAAAGACTTCCAATATTTGTCTGTCATCTACAGGTAGTAAAACTTCACAATAAACATTTTTCAGGACTGAAAAATTTGGAAGTGGGAGTTAAAAATTCAAGGAAAAATAAATAGAGAGTGGCTTAAGGTCAGAAATCCCTAATAAAACAGTTCCCCACTAATCATACTTTTTTTTTTATTACCTAACTTTGAGCGCTTGTAACTCAAAAACGGTTGGAGCTAGAAAAAATGTTTAAAGAACTATTTCTCACACCCTCGGGTACTTTTAGTATTTAGACTGTAGGGTCTTCCGATCATTTAAGCTTTTTTCCAGAACTATATGATTTAATGTTGTTTTTTTTCCTAATTTGACTGGACTAATAAGAAAAAATCAAGTATGGGGTACCTCGGAACTTTTCCTCACTTCAGAGGCCACTAAAGTGGCCTCTCCTGCTGCTTCGCAGCAAGAGGGAGCAGCATTAGACTGATTTATTATCATTCTTTAAAAAAATATATATATTTTAAATAACTAAATTTTATTTAATTATTTAAAGTTTGGCGGTATTTTGACAGATATAAACAAACTTTGACGTCATCAAAATTATCTCATTAATAAATAATTATATTCACTTATAACTTTTAAACTAATTAATAGAATTTCATTAGGTTTTTTTATATTTGTTTGTTAATTTTTTCCGGTTCCAACAATATGCTGTAAGTCAAAAACCTATATTTAATTTCAGTATTATTAACCGTCAAAGTTATTAATATCAAAATGAAATTTGGCGGGCTTGTTTGTCATACAGAGAGGTACATTCGTGCCGAATTTCAACTCGATCAGGACCATTTTCGATTTATTATGATTTTTTTTAAATTTTGCTGACTAAACAAACTGGGTTCAAAATGGCAGAAAAAGTTGATTTTCCGGGCGGCACAACTACAGGTTAGGACTGATTTTTCTGTCAAGTTTCAACTCTCTAGGTTAAATACCTTGGGCGCTACGATGATAACACACATACATCACACACATACATACACATATACATACGTCATGCTGAAAACCATTCAGGAGGTCTCAAAATCACCTAAAACGGATAATTCCGTTGAAATCTCGAAAACAAATTTTTTGGTGAAAACAATACTTTTCCTACTATTAGTAGTGAGGAAAAGTAAAAAGAATGGATAAAAGAAAAATAGGGTTACCCCATAATATGTGCTTTTTGTACACACAAAGTGTCTTTTCAAGATGGCAGCTATTTAAAATTAGCCATTTATTATGACATGAAATAAATGCCTTTATAAACACAATGGAACTAGTTTAATGTCTCTATCTCATATTTTTACCTTTGATGTTTTAAAGTAACTAGACAGGGGGGGGGGGGACGTGTAAAGGCACTATTTTTTAATTTGTACTCAGGGGGTCCTCATCTTTCATTTAACACCCCACAAGTCATATTTCCGTTAAAAAACAATTTTCAACTTTTTAAACTTCATACCCTTGTTTTTAAGGGTTGATTTTTCAATGCTTCCCTGTATTTTTCTGAGTTTATATTATTACACATTTCGTAAACTGCTAAATTACAAATTTTTGTGTTGGGTACTTTTGGAGATATAGGTGTTAATGACCTCCAGATAGGCAAACGCAGCCGTTTGTTTTGCTTATAGCCCCCAAATAATGGGGAAAATGTGTTTCTTAGAATTCAAATATTAAGAAAAATTATCTCAATTTAAGAAATTAGTGTGTTTATCAATTTTGAGTATTTTATATTTAAGTATTAGTTGGAGATTTTTGGGAATGTTATTAACAAACAGAAAGGTCTCTCCATGGCACCTTTTTCTAAAAAACACAAAAATAAAATGGAAAAACAAGGTAGTATCACAAAAAAGGCCAAATGGCTAACCAACATAAAAGCTGAATGTTGAAGTGTCCTCTTTTAAGCAGATAATGTGACAATTTTTTTTTTTTATTGAAAATGTGTTCTATTTTTCAGGCAAAAAGCAGTTCGAAGTTCAGGTTTAGTTCTAGAAGCATCAGGGTATTGCACTAGAAGTTATCTTGAAAATCAAGTTTCTAGATCTCTTATTCTAGGCTCTCCTACAGAATATAGATGCTGGCTCTTTTCTCTTGTTAGATTTCTCCTTGAACAAGGTAAAGATCAGTTAAATTTATTTTGGTTTTGATAAAAGTTTATTGTTTTATTTGGTATTATGATCTTGTTCATAATTATAATATAATGTAAGTCTGGTTTTATTTTCAGGGGATGAATTGAGATTAAGGTCCATATGTGAAGAATTTTTAGGTCCTGCCCATTCTCATCCAAGTTCTAAATGTTGGCAACCTACAATTCTGGTAAGCAATATTAATTTTTTTTCTCAGCTTTTAAAATTTAGTGTAGAGGAATACATTTTTAATTCTTAAGAAGTAAAATTAATTTTTGCCTAAAGGATGTTATGATCTAGCTAGCATTGGTTTTAACTTTTAATGATTGACCCCCAATTAAAACGAGGCATCGGCTACTCATGCCCTCAACATGCTAGCATATATACTGCAAGGTCCCCTTTAACCGGGTGGGCAAATTTTGGAGAATTTTGACCTTGCTAAAATTTACTGAATTTAGAATTTTAAAAAGAGCTATGAGAACTTCAGGGTCAAGGTTCACCAGGGTCGTACTTTCGCACTTCGCTGGATTTAAATTTTCCCCTGATGTTGATGCGAGAATAAATTGTAGATATTCCTTTTCTGTAAAGCATGTAACTTTATACTATGAGTAAAAGGATTTTTACGAATAAATAAAATGTGAAGAATTTGGACTGGCGATGGTAACTAACGATGACTGACTATTATATTGTCTAAACCTCCAACTGAGGGACAAATTTAACTTATTCTGAGTACTGCGTGCTGCGTACCAGATGCTGCTTTACGGTGCTTATTGGTATAATTTATCAATATTGTCATAATTGTAAGTTACTGCCTTGTTTCAGCTGTTGAAAGATTAGTAAAAATCCTTGTAATTTAATTATGTTATAGGCTTGAAGATGACCGAAGTTGAAGGTCGAAATATAGCCAGGATGGATTGAATCAATTTTTATTATTTTATCCCTATATGACATTTACAAAAAACTACGGTTTTTGTTTTCAAATTGTAAAATACCTGGTTTTTAGTAGTAAAATTTTGTAGGTAGCGGGTAGTGTAGGGAATCGGTCTATGTACTTAGTCTCGACCACCGTAACCTCAGGACCATTTTGTTACAAAAAGCTTCCCTTTGGTAACGGAAGCTCTGCATTCGTTCCGATGAACAAAAATTTCACGCCAGATATTTGTTTCAGACAACAGGGAACATTTTTGGTTCAATGTCTGTCTGTCTGTCGCTAAATTTTTGAGAACCAACATATCTTAAAAACTACTCATCTGAATTTATTGAAATTTGGATAGTAGATCATAATTTTTCTACTGATGGTCTCATTTGAGTTTCATCCTTCTACACTTATTTTTTCTCTTCCACATGCACAAAAAAATATAGATTCATTTTTACGATTTTGGTAGTATTTATACTACAGAAAGATTAAATTTTAATTTAAATCAATTATAATTATTATTATAGCGCAGGAGCTTGTTTTTCTCTGTCTGTTTCCCGTAGTTAATAATAATTATAATTTGATTTAAATTAAAAAAAAAAAAAAAAATATAGGTTTATCACCAATCATCTAAAATCTATTATAGGTTTATTTATTTACACCTATACCATGAAAAGCACTCATCTTAGTTTTATGAAATTTAGATGGTTCGTTGAAAGTAGCCTGCAGATAGCCCCATATTAATTTCAACCATCTGCTTATTTGTTACCGTCTGTCCGTTGCTTATTTATTAAAAACTGCTTATTGTTAAAAATCAAAACAATTTTGGCACTTTTACAAACAGGGTAAAATTAAATAAATTTGACAATAATAGCTTTTAATTGTGTAAAATTATTAATGTGTACAAAATAGAATGCGAGAAAGCTATGTGCCACAATAATTGGCAGAGTATTTTTTATAAATCTTTTAATAGAGTAAATGTTATTGCTCCTTTGTTGTTAGGACAACCGCTTACTATTTTAAGCTTCATGCTTCTTAATATTTAATAAGGATCATTTAAAAATCTGTTAACTATTGTTTTTATTTTTGTTTTGGTATAATGTAGTTTATGTGAAATTCTTTTGCTTTTTTTGTATTCCTAACTTTCAAACTATTGTTACAGGGTATTGATAAACATTCACTTCTCGATGTGATACTCACTAGAATTAAAGCCAATTTAAAAATGCAACGACTTTACCTTGAAATGAAAGATCTTCTAGATACCATTAAATCACTTCCTTCAGCTTTGCAACTGGAAATTGATGAACTCAATGATATGAAACTATGATGAATACTCCAGCTCAGTTAATACATATTCCCTGTAAAAAAATCTTATTTCAAGATGGTCATAATAAAGGCAGAACTAAATTTAACAAATAACATAAAGAGCAGTGTTGCTCCTAGAATGTTAATGAGTGAATAACAACCGTCTACATAATTTAAATGTTTTAATAGTACTAAAAAATGGTTGTATAACCTTCCCTTGTAAATTTATTGTTATCTTGTTCAAAGAATAAGTTAATTCATTAACTTATTACAAGTTACCTTTATCAGATTTTTTCTTACAGTCTGTTCAAAAGATTACTTTAATCTTGTGTTTTTGTTTATTTGTATCTGCCTTTATTGTTATAATCTGACTAAAATATTAAGTAACTCAATATTTTGAACTAACAGTATTAAGTTTAATGGTAAGCCTTTTACTGTTTCTTATTATGTTGGTGAATATTAATTGCTAAATTTCCCTCAAAGTTTGTATGTCATTTTTCGTACTGTAAAAATGTTTTATATTATTTTATTGTATTTTCTTTTAAATATTTTACAAATTGGTTCAATTTTGTACCTGAATTAAAACCTTATATTAAAAAAAAGCTAATTGCCCTTAGTGGGGGAAAGAATAGCCAAACTAAAGTATTTTCTAAGAGATGGGTGTGCCATTATTTGAGTGTGAATAATTGATTTAGCTGAAATTTAGAGCTCTTGTTCCTATAATAAAAAAAATGGAGTTAAGTTTGTTAAGTTGGAATAAAAACCTTGTGTTTTAAAATCCTTTCAATAGATTACTGATTGCCTTTTATAAATGCCGCAAGCAGTTGGGTATATTACATTGTCTTATCATTTTATACCGGTTAGGTTTGACCTGTGTGACAGTCACTGAGGAAATCTTATTTCTGGCCAGACTTATTTTAGTCACCTGCTCAGTTGCCCATTTGGGCACTTTTAGTGCATGAATGCAAGATTCATAATTTCTCATATGGTTCATTACTAATTAGCAACCACTCCAGGGGACGGCTATGGTAACAGTTTTATAGGTGAGCAGCAAAACACAGAATTTATTCAGTTTTAATTTATCTCAGTATATAATCTATTTATATTCATACTGTAATCACCTTTGTTATAACAGTGTCAGTTTTGTGATTATTTTTGAAAATATTTAATGATTTAGTTTACAAGTGCTATTGTTAATTCATAGTAAGTCAAGTATTTAATAATGTTTAATATCACTATGATTCTGGCAATACCACCTACTATTTGGTTGTTACCATAATTATTAATTATTTTAAAAATATGATGATCATGTTACTAAAGCCAACAAATATTTTGAGATTATAGGGGATTACAAAAGTAGAATGTTTCAGAACTTCTACTTACAGAGGAGACCCTTGTATCTATTTACTCTTAATACCCAGTAAAATATTCTAAAGATTATTCTTTATTTATTTTTTTTTAGAGTTTATTTTTGAAAAAATATTAATTCATCATTCCAATTATTGCTTTTGCATTTTGTTATAATTATATCATACAGAGGCATGGATTAACATACTCTTGTATTATTGTGTACTATGCTTGTGAAAACAAGCTGAGAAAGGTAATTGTGAATAATTTAAAGCCTGTTGTTTTCTATGTACAAAAATAAATCACTTTTTTATATAATTTTTTTGTATTAAACCAATTCCTCTTTTTATGACTTTGTGGACCTACATTCAAAATTTAAAAAAGTCTAATTAGTCTAAGTGAAGAGTTTTTTTTTAGGATAAGTTCCATATTGTTACTCATTTTTTTATTTCTATTTTTTTTTTAAATTTGAATTCTTTAATATTGTTCTTAAGGAACTAAAATATTTTAATTACCAGCAACCATTATGTTATAGAAAATTTAATTATTGTTTTTAATTTATTTTTTATTCAGTTAAAATAATCCCCTTTTAGATATAAATACCAGAAGTTAGTTTCTTCTAATTCATTCCTTTCATGGAACACAGTGGTAGAGAATTTAAATTAAATCATAAAAGAAAATATCAAATTTTAATGTATAGGCAGTCTATGTAAATTTGTTTTGTAGTTGACTACTGTGTTGCATTAATCATTCGTATTTTGCTTTTGGGAACATACCAGTAAACATAATAAATGATTATTGAAAATATTAAAAGGGCTTGACACTTAGCTGTTTTATAGGTCTTGGTGGTCATATTACTGTCATAAGGTAAAATCAGTATATCCAATTTTTTACTTTTTGATGTTATCTAATTCCATAGATTTGTTTAAAAATACTTATGATCTATAATACTACTGTAATCTCTATATCTGGTTTTTCTACTTTAGTTATTTAATGAGATAGATACTTTCTAAGAGGCAGCATGATCGTGGGGCTATAGGCACCTGTCCTATATGCTCTCTATTAATGAATCAAGGGGGGCACACAATATTGTGGGTTTGATCCTGTGTCATGAAGCTCTATTTTACATCTATGATTCGAGAAAGGATCAGGGAGAGGGTACCCGCTAAGGCAGGGTTTCCCAAACTGTGTGCCGCGACACACTGGTGTGCTGTGAGTCTGGCAAGGTGTGCCGAGGAATCCAGAATAAAAAAATAATAAAATTCAATCTAATCAGAACAAAATATTGCCTGCCTGTAAAAGTACAATAGTTTAAAACGGAATAGTTTTATTTTTCATAATGGAACTATATTATTTATTATTAGAGTATGTTTTTATCAGGTAAAAACATGCTTCACATTTTAAAGCACGCCCTCCCCTAACCCCAACCCTGATCTGGCACATATTTCTTGTAATTTATGTTAAAAAAATAAAAATAACTAAATAGAAAAGTAACAAAAATTGTACACTTAAACTAAAAATGTTATTTTTCCGTGGTAGGCTGTGAAATATTAACTTTAGAGCCTAGAAAACAAAGCTGAAATCAATTTTTTCGTTACGTGGACTTAAAAAATCTTTTCTTTACTCCCGGGAGTAAAGAAAAATTTTTTACGTCCTAGGACGCAAATTTTTTTTATTGTACTACAAGAACTTGTCAAAACTTCCGTAGGAGCGCTGATTTCTTACTAATGTGGCTCTTAGTACGATTGAATTCCGCTAGATGTCAATGCGTTTTATTTATCTTTTCTTATAGTGTAACCTCTTTTTAAGGTTTTTTTTTTTTTTAATCTTAAGTTTAAACTAATATTTGTTATTATTATATTGATTATTGATTAATATTTAATGTTTTTTATTGTCTGCTACCTCGGAAAAAATAGCATATGCTACACGACTGTGAAGTGTTTTTTCTTTACCTTGGCAATATTTCCTGTCTCGCTTCACTCGACAGTAAATATAATTGCCGCGGTAAAGAAAAAACTCACTTCACAGCCTAGTAACATAATATACTATTATTCATGTTTGGCCTGTTGAAGATACAGAAAAAATATTGAAATAAACAGCGTCCATGTTAAATAATAAGTGCGTCCAGTATACAGTATTTACTAACTTTATCATATTTGTTTCCATAAAAAACATGGTAACTGTTTATGATGGTAAAAGCCAAATTGCGTAAAAAGTGATTTCCAGACATGTAATTTTCAAAAAATTTGAATCCCCTAGTAAATTGGGGAGTAGTAGACCTATTGACTTGGGGTCCAGGATGGCTCTAAGCAGCCCTGCATAAAGAGTAGGTGTGCCTCGGCTATCAGCTATTTTTTCATAGTGTGCCGCTGGGTAAAAACGTTTGGGAATCATTGTGCTAAGGGGTTTTCTCTGCTGTGGTAGTATAATTTGTGAGTCAAGAGCGGTAATGGGTATGACCCCACTCTTGGACGCTCTGATATACATAGCTCCTAATGACCATTGTGCATCCTAATGGTGCATTGTACAGTGGTATAATGTGGTTGGGATGTGTGAAGTTGCTGGAACTCTCTACCACAGAGCTAGTAAAAATGGCCTAAAATAAGGCCTAATTTCTAGGTTTAATAGTGGTTTGTCACACCATCTATTACTAGTATTAGAGCCAACTATTAGATACTTTCTAAACAAACCTAGGGAATAAGATAACTTCAAAAAGTAAAAAATAAGAGTTAATGCCTTTTACCTTTAAATGGCAGGTGCACTTATAAAAAAATTGGTTTACCATTGTTGTCTTGGGCTTAAATCATGTGAAATCATTATGGTCTCTTGGAATAACTCTTTTGAATGTCTCATTGGTCAAGCCTAGCTAGTTCACAATAGATTAAACTGAAGTATAGATTAACAACTGTTGTACTGAGTATTAAGTAAGTATTGCCATAAATGATTTTTCCCTATGGCAAGTGGGAGTATTTTCATGCTTTAAGAACTGTTTAGTGTTAAGTGGGATTATCAACCCTCAAATTTTGGTAGTTCTAGTGGAGGAAACTTACTGAGGAGTACATGTCATTTTATTTTATAAATGTCCAAATGTAAATTTCAGAGAATGAAAACAATCTTTTTTTATTATTTTTCCGAACCATCAAATAAGTCTAATCTGTTAAAGTTATATTTAATCACCTTCTTTTTTTTATATAAAATTATATCTCAATTTGGAAAAAGCAATTCTTGAAATTAGCTAAGATAACATTTACAAGTGCTCAATATTGTTTAGGCTTTTTTCTCCATTACTTCTTTGATGGGGGTGATGATAGTTGTTTTGCCACCAGCATTTACCATCCTATCATAAGATAATTTGTGGTGACCAGAAGAGGGCACTAAAATGGAAAGAAAGGAAAAAATAAAATAAATTAAACTGTATTTCTGAAGGATAGCCACAGGGGAACATTTTTTAAGAAGCTGTCCTCTAATGAGAACAGCCACCCTAGTTTTACTTAGACTTTATGTCCCTCATACTTAGTAATGCTGCCTAAGTTAGTAAGAGGTTTTGGACTTCCCTGTTGACCCCCATTGACTTTACTGTTAACACTACAAATAGTTATTTATTTAACTTGGTAGCAAAATGGAATCTTACTGAAGAGTGATTATGTTAGCCTCTGAGCCATCGGTAAGGACAGGCTAAGAACATTAACTGCCAAGGCAGGCAACAAATTCTCAAGGCAGAAATGTTTCCTTTGCTGCGTTTTTGCTTAAAATATTTTATCTACAGGGGGCAGAATAATGAAATGTTAAAATACCATCTTATTATGTTAATTAACTTTGTATGAAATAATAACATATTAACTAAAATAAATTGTTGTAAAAAAATCAAATATGAAGCTTTGGAATAATTACAATAAGTGAATAGCAAACTGAATTTATAACAACAAAATTCAAATCACGCATTTATAACAAATAAAACTTCTGATTAAATATAATGTACAAAACAAACAATTTCTTTTTAGCGAATTTTTGAAGAAAATTAAGCTATTGCAATGGCTTAAAAATTTTTTTAATGCGAATTTCCATGGAAAAATCCGGCCATTCTGAATCGATCCCTAAATTTTAACACCTTTTTTTTATGTATGTATGTATGTATATATGTATGTATATATGTGTCACTCCAGACGATACCTCCCGTTAGGATGCACTTAAAAATTTCAAACAAATTTTAAAATGTCAATCATATCAAAAGAAAGGATGAGTTCGCTGGGCAGAATTTTTGGAGTCCATTAAGGAGTCAAATTTTGACCATTTAGGATCAAAAATAGCATAAAAACATGTTTTTACCATTTTACCCCCCTTTTATATGAAAATATGATAAAAGTGTACATAACAACAATTACTGTACTCTTAAAGAGCTCTCCAACGATGTGCATCTTAAAGGGTAAATACTATTTTGACTTTTGTACCCTGTACACGGGTGTACTAAAAATTTTTTTTTACCCATCTAAATTCTAAACCAAATTTTGCCAATAATACGCAGATTTCTTTAAAAATTCGCTCATTAAGTCATGGTGCATGACTGGACTTTTATTTTATAAAAAATTACTAAAACTATTGAGAAGATAATAAGAGAATTGCAGGAAAGAAGTAATTAATTAAGATAAAACAAGAAAAGTAGAAAGGTCTAATCTAGAATACTATTTTTTTTTTTGGTAAAACCAAAAAAAAAGAAACCCTTATAGTTTCGTTCCTGTGTCTGTCAGTCTGTCACTCTGTACGGTTCTAATAACTTTTGAACCAAAACTGGGGGGGGGGGGGCAGTGACATTTTTATATGTCTAGTTGGCATGACCTTCTCAAATTCAAAATCCAGTGCTCTCATTGGCTCCCCTCCACTTTTTTTTTTATAGAATCTAGTGACTTATAAGGTTTGTTCCAACCACACTTCAAACTGGTTTGGAACTGTCCGACGCATGCTCATCGGACAACATTAGAACGTTTTTTTGCTAATGCACATGCGTTGTACAGTTTGAAACTAGTTTGAGGCGTGGTTGGAACAAACCTATAATAATTTGAATGTTCACTTGAAGCTGCAGTGTAACCAGTTACTCCGAGTTATTTATTTATTTATTTATTTTTTGTTATTTAAGATCTAATGTTCATTAAACAGGAAAATTATTAAACATGATTAACATCTATAAATAAATTATTTTATGTATAAAAAGTTTATTAATTAAAGTTTAATTAATAAATTATAATATATAATGTTATAAGGGAGAAACAAAATTATTTGGTAATAAAATTTTAAAAAACCCATGACTACTGTCTATAAAATAATTCTAGACCCTCGAGTTTGAACCCTTGTAACTTCTAAACGGAAAGTCGTATTTAGATGAAACCAGTTTATTTGTTTAGACAATTTAATAAAATTTTATGTGATATCAATTATTATTTTTTAAAATTAATTTTTGATTACTTTATTGTAGGATAAGTAAAAAAAGTGCTGTTTTTTCAGCACATTTTGACAATGTCCAACTTTAAAAACTAACTGCTTTAAAAGTTCTCGACCAAATCAAACCAAATTCACAGGACTTTTAGAACTCATATAAGTGTAGAGGTTTCAAGTCGAAAAGTTAATTAGTTTTCTGTTAATTAACAAATTTAGTGGGACCTGATATCTTTTGAACCGTTATAGATAGAAACACGAAACCTTCACAGAAAAACCAAGAAAAAATTACCTTTCAAAGAAATGAACTTTAATTTGCTGCTGCAGTGCTATAAAAAGTTGTAGAATTGTTTAAATGTTGATCATTAATTCGTAGTTGGGAGGTGTAAGAGGGAATATTATGAGGGAAAAAGGACCGATGTTGTTATACCTGGATGCAGACGTTTTCCCTACAACCCTGCCACACTGCGAGCTCTACCACACTACATCTCTGACTTAACTTAGCTTTGTGTAGGCTTTAAGTCTCTATTTGCGGCTTTAAAATGTTAATTAACATTCACAATAATTTTAACTTAAAAGTAGGAAAAAATATACTTATATAAAACATCCTTATATATACCTACGTACATTAAAAAATGATTAAATAGAATCTTCGACTAAAAAATTAGTCTTCGTCACTATCCTAAACAACGTATATGCTACTGCTAAGATTTCATCAAAAGTGAGCAAGACATATTATGCTTCCATCTTAAATATCATACAGCAGGTAAGATATTAAAAAGGATGACTTATTCTTTACTTGTCAGGAGACATTATGAAAAAATACTATATTGACTTGAATTGGCCAGGTCAAAACATAATTACTTAAGGCGATTACGTTATCTTTTGATAGGGATACCACTAATGCGAGTAGTACTTGTACGTTTCTATTGTCACTAATCCAAATCAAGTTTTAAGTCTTCCATAGGATCCCAACCATTACCGTTATGAATATTACTTGTTTGCACTATGCATTAGTATAAAATCCTTTACATGTTATTACTATAGCCTGGATTTATAATACAACAAAAAGTTAACTGTACTTTTTTTCGACAACACAAATTAAATTTATTCCCCATATTCAGATTTATATTGTTCTAATGAAATGAAAAATTTAAATGAGTGTATACATTGTTAAACTTATTGATACACATTCATTTCTGATTTCCTAGTTTTAAATTAAAATTATTTGTTCGACAATTGTACTAAATAGATATGTGCAATATTAAATAACTGTTAATATTTTTAAGTGTATATAAGGATGTTTTATATATTTATATTTGTTTACGAGTTATTAAAAATCATTACTTTAGTTTAGATTTATAATATAATTAAAAACTTATCATTCAAACTAAAATGTCGATGCTTGTTTAATTTGTTATAATTATTAATATACATTTATTTATAATATAAAAGTGATATATTTTCTATGATATTCCTCCTTTAATTTAATAATTAATAATGTGCTGTGGCTGTGGTGTGTCCATTAGGTCAGATATGTAGTGTGGTAGAGCTCGGGCAGGGTTGAAGGGAAAAAGTCTGCGTCCAGGTATAACAACATTGCCCCTTCTTCACACGTAATATTCCCTCTTGCACCTTTAAACTACGAATTATTGATTAACATTAAAAAAATTCTATAACTTTTTATAGCACCGCAGCAGCAAATTAAAGTTCATTTCTTTGAAAGGAAATTTTTTCTTGGTTTTTCTGTGAAGGTTTCGTGTTTCTATCGATAGCGGTTCAAAAGATATCAGGTCCCACTAAATTCATTAATTAACAGAAAACTAATTAACTTTTCGACTTGAATCTTCGTAGGCCTCTACACTTATATAAGTTCTAAAAGTCCTGTGAATTTAGTTTGATTCGGTCGAGAACTTTTAAAGCAGTTAGTTTTTAAAGTTTGACATTGTCAAAATGTGCTGAAAAAACGGCACTTTTTTTACTTATCCTACAATAAAGTAATCAAAAATTAATTTTAAAAAATAATAATTGATATGACATAAAATTTTATTAAATTGTCTAAACAAATAAACTTGTTTCATCTAAATACGACTTTCCGTTTAGAAGTTACAAGGGTTCAAACTCGAGGGTCTAGAATTATTTTATAGACAGTAGGGGATGAAGATAATAATATAAGCTGCATAGCCAAAATTATAACAAAAATCTCTCTGATTTTTCTGATTTTACTGTCTAGGTAGTAAAATTACATTTCCCAGCCTGAAATCAGTTCAGTAATGCCTCATTTTGCTGCTGCAAATAGAAAAAATGTAATACATTTTTTTAGGTGAAATATTTTATCATATCATTGGCATCTCAAATTTTCATTAGCCACATAATTGCTATAATACTTGCATAATTATGTGATATAATTTTAATCTTGTTTTGGCACTTATTAGTAGTATATGTAATGGTAATGAGTAATCTTGATCAATTTATTGTTGAACTGCTAGGGGGCAGATACTTTTTGAACACTCATATTTGACATAATTGTTTAAACTACTAGGTAGTAGGTAGGTGCATGAAGATGAAGAGGTTGAAACACCCCAGTGAAAAAAAAATTATATATTTGAACCAATTTTAAATTTTTATTAAATTCCTTATATAATGGAGAGGTTTTAAACCCTGCCATAAATTACATAACTTAGTTAACTATTATTAGATCACTGAAGTGTCTGTCTACATGTGGGAAAACCATTTTTTTATATATATAATTTAAAATCTTGCAATGACTGATAGTAATACAATGTTGTATATTTATTTTCCCCTTAGAGACAATTATATGTTTAGAACTTTAAGATCCTTAAACCTTATACATTTTTTCTTGTATTCTAATTTGAGCTTTTTTTGTAATGTTAAACATTTTATTATTGTAAATGATCTGTATTGTATTCTCTTTTATCCTTGTAAAATATTCTATCCACACTTGATATTCATTTCCTACTGGTGTTTATGGGTGCTGTTGATTTCTAATTCTATTTATCATTGGATGTAAATAATATTAAAATCAGTATTTTTTTATGTAAAAAAAACTAAAATAAAATTTAGAATGATTTTTGTTTTATCTTTCCTAGTAATAAAAGGTAAAACATTATTTAAAAAAATAAAAAAAAATGTTAATAAATTATTTATTTTGATGTTTTATGTAATTATTTATTTATTGCTTTATGTTTTAATTATTAGCTGGAATACTAAAACTTAAAAATAAGAACATTGTCTGCAACAATATCAAATTTTATTAGGGTTGTCTATTTTGGTCAATACTTATAAAATATAAACTTTGAAACTTATATATAAATAAATAAAAATGGAAGTAGCAATAATTAAATGTGGTATAATTTATTATTTTTCAGTTACAAAGTACATACCTAGTTACAATTACTTTATAGAATTGTTTAATGTTTTAAAGTTTTCATTGGAATATTGTTTGTTTTAAATGTTAAAGTAATAAGTAAATATTTGTTGTGACAACCAAATCAATTACACATGCCCCTTGAGATTATGATTAATTAGCCTTCACCCTGTGCAAACTCATATTCAGGGACTATATTTCCTATTATCATGTAAGCAATGAAATGAAATACTTTAATTGAAGCGAGCGTAGCGAGCTTCCTACATTCAACGAAATATGCTCCGTGTCTGTCTGTGTGTCTGAAACGTACGACAATAACTTGAGTACAAAGTTGACCGATTTTGATGAAATTTGGTACACATGTTCATTTTACCTATGCTCAGGACGAGTTCGTTGGTCAATGTTGTCTGCGCAAGCGTTCGCGCGCAACACTCGCGTAAACACGCACATCAAAATTAAAATTGGAATATTAGGACGGGAAAAAATTCTAACTTTATCTATTAGATGAGACGAACATTTTTTGCAAATAACATTTTGTAGTAAAACCAACAGCGACACCGCTATAAATTAATAAAGATCGTTAAAACATACACATATTTATTACTATGCTCTCGCTTCAATGATAGAGCCATGCGATGCCTAGTAATTTTATATCCAAGCCTTTGTAGAAAGGAATCAGGGCTATGTATGTATAATATCATAAATTAAAGTTTTGTCTGTATATGGCTCTGTCGTCACCAGTCCGACTTTATAGGCATACAACTGACTAAACAAATTATTAATTAGGCTTGAGAATGGCTGGCTAGGCCAAAACTTTGCTGATCTTAATAAAACAGTTGTAGTTTTTATACTTATACCCTGAAGGATCCATAGCTCTAAAATAAAATTAAAAAAAAAAAAAATTCTCAGAGGTGAGTGTGCACATAAAAAAAAGTCTATTCATAATCATTTCTGTTGTTGATTTTTTACATCAAAACAAAAAAGTTGTTATAAATAATATTTTCTATCTCTTCTTTTGTTTACTTTTGCATGGTTAATATAGTAGTTGTTTTGTTTGTTTTTTTATTCTCATATTATAAGGAGGATGAAAGTTCTTGAGGCGTATAATTATGCAATAACGCACAATTAAGATTATTGTGAGATTAAATTCAATCTTGATAAAACAAATTAGTTATTTATGGTGCCTAATAATAAAATTGAGAATTTTTCTCATTTATATGAATAGAAATCAAACTGTCATTTGGAGAGTATTTTATTCTTAGTAATGGAATGAGTGATACATGATAGTAGTAGTAGTAGTAGTAGTAGTTAACTAGTACTCCTTAGTAGACAGGCAGGACGAACCACTTGTTCGAACCTAGTAAATAAGCCTTATAGTAGGACCCATTTTACTAGCCCCGTGGTCCGTTGTCGAGAGTTCAAGCTACTTTACACATCATACTCTTGCTCTGTCTGCGATTCATAGATGCAATTCAGAGTATTATGGCACGGGGTGGAACCTACGTCCTCGAGTAGCCTCGACTTATTGATAGCTGGGCGAGCGCCTACAGCACCTCGGTCACGCTGACTCCCGATGCATAATATAGTCCAGATTCTATTCTAAGAAGGCTTTGCAAACAAAACAGTTTGGCATTTCATTTCATTGCCGCCTACATGATAATAGGAAACATAGCTACTAATACCTAGCGTGAGCCCTGCCCGGAGTGTGGGGTGAAGGCTATTTATAAAAAAATTAATTCCATTTTTAAGAATTAAATACCCTGTAAAACGCAGTTTGGAGGCAATTTAAAAATATAGTTATAATAGTTAATGCAATCAGATTAGTTCAGAATTATTAATTATTTTTAAAGATAACCCATGAAAAAATAACCAATTTATTAATGATTATATTAACTGTTCAAAAATAATAAAAGAAGTTCTTAATAAGAAATAGCAGTTTTTTTTTAATTTTTTGATGTAAAAAATCAATTTCGATTGTTGTGAAAATATTCATTTTTTTTTTTAATTTTAACTATCACAGGTTCGTCTCAATATTTTTTTTGATTAAACCAAGCCTACAACAAACACCATGTTGTTGGTGATAATGTTAGAGCACACCACTGCATAAAAATAAATAGATGTTCATGTTCAGCCACTTTTGTGTCTAAAAAAGGGGGTTTTGTGGTGATAGACCTACATAAAAACAAACATGAAAAAAGTTATGGCCTTGGTTTTCGTCGAGAATGAAAATAAAATGTATTCAAAGAGAGAGTTCCAGTTAAGATGATTCTGAGAGGGCATCATTTCTGAAAGGGCTAAAACAAATATATAAATAATAATAATAAAATATGTGCGATGTCGCAGGACACCTGGTAGGAACAAAGCTCAATAAAATGATTACGTTAGAAGGTAAGATATCGCTGTAAAAGTTGCTTTCTCTATTTTAAACGTTTATGTACGCTTTGATAAATTTAGCGATCTTTAACACTTCATAACACTGTGGGTGTTAGTTTTACTAAAAAAAGTATTTATAAAAGTTGTTTGTCTTATTGAATAGATGAAGATAGAATTTTTTACTGTCCCAAAATTCAAATTTTACATTTGAAGCCTATATTTACGCGAGCATTGCATACGAACGCTTCGGTGGATAATGTTGTCCTACGAACTTATTGTCCTGGGCATTGGTAAAATGAACATGTCTACCAAAGTTCAACTAAATTGGTAATAATTTACTCAAGTTATTGGATTACTCAAGTTTTACTCGGTTGATTTCGTGACGGTTGATTTTTACAGACTTTTTTTTTATTTATTCCTGGGCTCCAGTCGCTGTAACATGCCATAAGAACGTCCATAAAAAAAAAAAAAACTATAATGTATTTTTATTTTTAATGCTAATATAATAGATATTTTGTTCTATTTTTTTATGATTTCAAGTACATGATTGGTATCATGCTTTTATAACTGACTTATTTTACATATTAATCCGTAGTTATTTACTTACTATTTTTCACTTTAAAAGTTTCAAACATTTTTCAGAAGTTTGAGAGAAGATTACATAAAATTTCTTGTTGATAAAGGTTTATTGACTATGTGAAATGAATAATCCGGTGGTTTATTTGATCTAATGGAAGTCATATTGAATAAAACTTAACAAAACCAAAAAGTAAACTTTAAAGTGTCAAACTGCAATAGTAAATGTTTTACTTCTGCCTGAAATCAAAATTGCGGGACTTGAAAATCATCGCTAAAATTTGCATAGATCTCACTTAATACTTTTCAGTATCTCCTTCTATAAACATTTGGGTTTTCTTCATTCATACGATGACTGTTATGTAATCATCAATTTGTGTCAAAAAGGCAAAATATTATGACTTGTCTGATTTTACTTATTTTTCGGGAAGAATATTTAAAGTTAGTTATGCTGTGAAAATAAGTTTTATATAAAAAAAAACTTTAATCTGTTCACTACTTTTACAAATACTTGATATCTATTTTTTATTCTCTTCCAATGAAAATTTGGTGTTATTGGCCAGTTTTTTTGAGAAAGTTTCCTCATTTTTCGGACGTATATTTTGACACGCATAATGTCAATTACGAAAGATAGCAGAGTGTGACAAACGAAAAGGTATTTTTATTGTAAAACAAATGAACAAAAATAAATTAACTTCAAGAATTATTAAATGGATTTTAGTGACCTTTTTGTCACAGAGAGGCAGATATCATATTTTGCCACCAAATTAATCCTGCTTATCTTACATGTTTTATTGTTGGCATTATATTATATGTCCACCATATCATATATTGCCACCTTCAAGAAAATTCTTTTCAGACATCATATTTAAAGAGGAATATTCTGAGGAGGGTGGCTCCTTTCTAATTATCAACGAAACAGGTCGCTCATATTCAATATCCTAAAAATTATGCGAAGAAATTTCAGAACTTAACTAACTTCTAATTAACTTTAGACATGAAGAAAATTCCATATTTGAAGTTATAGACACAATATACCTCTCCACATAAAAAATATCAAGCTGTATATGTCACTCCTTCCTTCTTAAAAGAATGTCTGAAATGTGAAATTTTCTTGAATTCGATATCCAAATTTAGGTGAAGTTTTATCATGGAAGAAAAAGTACTAGAATAAATATGGACATGAGCTAATTTAATTACTGGGAAATTATCTTTAATGTGGTTTTTGTTTCAGCCATCTAGGCAGTGGCAGTGGCGTAGCTAGGGCATTGGGAGTGCAAGAACTTTTTGTGGGGCCTCGCCAAAGAAAGCTTGCAAGCAAACAAAAAATTGCTTTGATTCCAAGCTAGATTTTATTATGCTCAAAAGGGGCCCCCATCGACATTGGTACAAAGATAGTGATTTCATGTTTTATGCCTGCAATGCGAGCCCTTGCAGGTCCATAGTTATGCCACTGCATAGGACAAATAGAGTAGGAAGGAGAAGGAAACAAATACACACAGTACAGTAAGTATGAGAAAACAACAGAGGAAATATATAGATTAAAAGTGGATCCTTATCAGGGTTCGTGAAAGAAAATTACTCCAACATCATCTTAGTTCGGCAACGTTTCGGCCGGCCATTCTCAAGCCTTAAAATTATGCACTTAGGGTAAGTGTAGTCATGATATTGATACTATAAATTAAAAGAGGAACTATAAAATTACATCGTCTACTAAAACTTAATTGCACTACTGCCTCCTACGTGCGTTCTGGTAAAAGAATAATAACAGCAAATTCTAACAAGTAACATGAATAACACATAATAAAAAGTTAACATAATAACAAAAACTCAAAAACTATTAAACAGGCATCACAGATATGTTACTAGGTTGGATATGATGGACTATATCGTATGGAATGACTACCAATGCTAGTTTCTAAATTATTTACAGCTATTGTATTCAGTTTTTACTCAAGTTACTATTCATCTCTCAGTTCTGTGTATTATACAATTATTGTTACTATCAACTCGTTTTTGTGTTCTTGCTTGCATTATTGAAATTTTGCTGTTGTTAACAAGAGTAAAATAAGTCTAAGAATGGTATTATAGAGCTGCTGAAGAACTAATTAATACCTTTATAAGTATTAAAAAAAAGAAGTGGAATCTTGCTGTATAATGCGTACTAGATTACAAATGCTAAATTATCCTGGAATTTCAGCCCTAAATTAAGCCTGCATATTATACGTGAGATTTTATGATACTCAAATGTCTTTGTCTAGTTTATTCAATCACCAAATATTCAGAGTTATGAGATATCCCTCTGGCTAACCAATGAGATCTGAAGGTACTTAAGTCCATGCTTAAGGCTCTACCACCCTTTGAGGTTAGAAAAACCAGTAACATTAAAATTTTATTGGTTCTAAACAAGATATAAAAGATTTTATATAGATTTTTGATATCTTCATTGGAACCAATAAAATTTCCATTTTAATGATTTTTCTAACCTCAAAGGGCGGTAGAGCCTTAAATATCACTATAAATCACATAACCTATAAATTTAAGTAAGTTCTCAATATTTTTACCTTGTTAAACCTGCTTCAAACTTATCAAGCTGGTAGTGTTGGGTTAACAAAATTATGTATGTAAATTTTGTTATAACTTCTGTATGAATAAAACGAATGAAATTGTTGATATTTTGTAATGAATTCTGATTCTTTGTTATTTAGTTATAAATTCTAGATATATAATAATAAAAAAAAACATTTTTAATAAAATTGAAAAAAGCAACCATGTATTACAGTTTATGTTAAATATTCATGTACATTATTATGAATAAAAGTATTTTTTGATTATCTGTTTTAAGGTTCAATAGATGATGTGTCTTTTTGTATATTATGTGCCAGTCAATTTTTAAAAAATAATTTCTTTTAATCAATGTCAATTCTTTTTAATTTATTGTCTAAAATAAAAAAGTGATTTTATGTGTTACATTTCTTTATAATATTTGAATTTTATTTGCTAAAACTAACACAGTACTACAGTAACACAATACTACAGTTGACTTCAAAAAATTTTCCTTTGAATAAATATATTAATTGTACCAAAACCAGTAGTATTAATCTTTGAATTGATAAATCCTCTTATATATCCCACATTACAAGGAATGTTTGTTATGTAAAAATTTACTTTCTTGTCTCTTGTGGATATATTATTTACAAATACAAAACCATAATACTTCTCCAATCCTACTGTAGGAACGCCGAGAGAATGTGCGTGGAAAAATGAATCTTGGGTCGAAGTTTCAAACTTACTATCGACTTCACTTCGAGATATATCGCTATTCCTCTAGGCTGAGTCCCCTCTAGGTACTCTTACTTTTCTACCTTTTTTAAAAAGTCACATTTTTTCGGCACATTTTCACAATGCCCAACTTTAACATCTCACTGCTTTAAGAGTTCTTACCCAAATCAAACCAAATTCACAGGGTTTTTAGAACTCATATAAATTTCAAATTTTCTAAGGAGATGCCAAATACGAAAGATATGATCACGGAAATATAAGATGTTATCGACAAAGCGATTGTCCTAAGACTGACTGAAAAAAATGTTGTTGTTGTTTTTTTTTTTTTTCATTTTTAGTGGGACAGTTTGTTGAAAGGAAAGCGGCTTGTATTATTTTCTTGCAATTGTATAAATGTTTACAATTTTTCATGAACGATTGCACTTCTTTAAAAAATTAAGGGTTTATCCCAATCCAAACTAAGGTCAATCAGCATCCAAAGGTAACTAATCCCATTCCTTCATCCTTCCGCTTTTTATAATCTTAAGTCCTACCTGCCCGTTAAGTAGCTCATGCCCTATCAATATTTAGAGTACAAATTATTCAGATAGAGATTACAG
Organism: Gerris buenoi; assembly: GCA_001010745.2. Taxonomy (NCBI): domain Eukaryota; kingdom Metazoa; phylum Arthropoda; class Insecta; order Hemiptera; family Gerridae; genus Gerris; species Gerris buenoi. The sequence goes on along the minus strand of KZ651443.1, from coordinate 209,747 downwards.
TACTGCTTAAAACTAGTAAGACATCATGCGTTTTAAAATATTTCTTTGATAGCAAAGATGGGTTAAAATAATAGGACTGGTTTATTATTTTAAGACAAAACCTTAACAGAAAAATAAAGAAAAAAATACGTTTCAAAGAAACGATTTTTTTAAAAATATGTTTAATAAAATTTGTATACTTAATGTATTCTTAAAAATGTTATACATCTTTTAAAATAACTATTATTTTATAATCTATAATCAGATTAAGTTTTAAAATTAGTGCGTTTTAAACTATTACTTTGATAGCATAATAATATTACTTATTATTTTCTAATAATGTATCAACAAATGTTAAAAATAATGTTTAATAATAACTTTCATTGGGTTCATTTGGATATCAGATCCCATTAAATTCGTTAATTAACATAAAACTAATTAATTTTTTGACTTGAAACTTCGTAGGCTTCTGCATTTATATGAGTTCTAAAACCCTGTCAATTTGGTTTGATTTGGATAAGAACTCTTAAAGCAGTGAGATGTTAAAGTCGGTCATTGAGAAAATGTGCCGAAAAAATGTCACTTTTTAAACAAGGTAGAAAAAGTCGACACACCTAGAGGGACTCTGCTTAGAGGAATATCGATATATCTAAAAGCGAAGTCGATAGTTAGTTTAAAAGTTCGACCCAAGATCGATTTGTCCACGCACATTCTCTCGGCGTTCCTACAGTACTATATTTGGATACTGCCATTTTGGATTTTGTCAATTCTTTTTAATTTACTGTCTAAAATAAAAAAGTGATTTTATGTGTTAAATGTCTTAATAATATTTGAATTTTATTTGTTAAAACTAACAGTTGACTTCCCTTCAAAAATTGTAGCAGTAACTCTCTTCTTCGAAACTTTTCTGCCTCAGAATTATTTCAACAAAGGTCTTTATGTTCCACCATTATTCCTGGCTGCTGAGCATATTTTTTACATCCTCAGGTGTTAGCTGCCCAACCTCGCTCTCAAGTATCCTTCTCTTTGCAGCCTTCCTCCAGCAAGGGAAGAGGTATGGTGTGCATCATCAATACCTGAATCGTCGTAGTGACATTCCAGGTTCTCTTTCTTTCCCATCTTATGGAGGTAGGTTAAAACTATCCATGGCCAGATAGGAACTGTGTCTGATAGTAGTTTATGTCCCCAAAACCTACTACCTGTCTGCTAAGTTCTTTATTAACCTCTAAGTCCAGCTTCCTCTGCTTTCTCTATTTCAATGTTCTTGCCATTTCTGCATAGTGAGGTTTTGCAATTCTTATCTGGCTTCTTCAAGTTCCGCTCTCCGTTTGGGATGCGTTTCCTCTCTCTGACACCATGAGATCGATTGGAATCACTCCTGCTATGTACAGCTGGTTCTGACACCGTACTATGTGAGCTTGCTACAATGAGCACTCCTCTTCTTTGTATGAAAGCCAAGGATAAAGAACTACTTTTTGAAGCATGCATTACATTTTGACTTAACATACTTCCTGTAAATATTTGAGGAGCATGGGGGCAGCATAATCATTCTCCAATTAGGGTTAATTGCCATTCTTTTAACGTCACTCCAAGTTTTGCTTCTTTCTCGAATATCCTCTCCCAGGTGTCCAAATGTGTGTTCTCAAAGGGTACCAATCACACAAATCAAATCTTGATGAATCTAAATGGAGGTGAATCTGACCAAAATTCTGCATAGCGTTTTATATCCAAATACAAGCATCCTTCACACCAGCAGAATCAACTTCAATCCATCTTAAAATGATAATTTATGTGTAATTTATGACTCTTTCACTATGATGATTTTTACAATCTTGTGTACCTATTATATATAGAGTGAAAGTATTGTGGTAAAGCAAATATTCGCTTGTGAGATTTTGATGATGTCTCCCATGTCCAAAAAAATGTTTCAAAATGTCTCTGCGGTTTGTTGTCTGTGCAGACCGATAAGGCAATTTCGATGAAATTTTGCATACTTGTTCAGAAAAATCATTTGCTGAGGTGAAATTGAGATATGAATTTTAGTTCTAAATTTGGGGTAGCCAGTACCCCCAAAAACTCTGAAAAAATGGTTCTGACGATTATAGTAGTAAAAGATCGATTATTATAGTCCGTCTAAACTCATAAATAAAATAGATATATTTGAGTTCTATTTTAAGAAAAGAATTCAAGTTCAATCTCCTATCAGGGAGAATTATTTGTTATGGGAAATTTTGATAATTTAAAACCAGAAAAATGAAAACAATCTAAATCATTGCAAATACACGCCTTATCAGACCAGCTGATTCAATCTAACTCAACCCCCCCCCCCAAAATTTTTCTAACTATAATTTTCTTCTCTCTTAATGGAATATACTGAAAAAGAGTGGATTCTATTTGGTTCAGATTTATGAATAGTGGTTAACAATAAAAATATATATCGTTAAACATAATGACATTTTGGAATTATTGTTTCAAAAAAAAAAACTTTTCTACAACTTTTCTCTCCTTGGAATGAATTGTGGTTTTTTTTGGTGCGTTGCGTTCCAGAGATCACTGACCTTCATTATAAATTCTTATACACACATTACATTTTTTGTAGTATATCCATTTATAGTTTTAACATTAATCAAACCTATCCTTTTTAGTTGTAGATTGCTCCGTTTTAGGGTTACCATATTTCAAATCTAAAAAACCGGGGGAAATTTTTAGAGGGGTTCGGGCCCCCCCCCCGGAAAATTTTTGAAAAAAATAATATAAAATGGAGAGAATTGTCGCTATCTGAGATCAAATTTTTGTATTAATTT
>KZ651443.1:143616-154509 GCA_001010745.2 Gerris buenoi | reverse complement strand
TTTATTTAATTTAATTAATTAATTTTATTTAATTAATTTATTTATTTTAATTGAATTTATTTTATTTATTTATTAATTAAATTGATTTATGACATTTAATTTATTTAATTTATTTATTTATTTCATTTAATTTATGAATAAATTTTACCTCATTTAAATGAATACTATACTTTATTTAAATGAATGTTTCACTGTATTTAAATGAATGTTTATTTAGGGTAATTTATAGTTTAGTTGTGTGTTTTACATTGTAACAAAGTCCTTAATATGGCAAATTATTTCGACGACATACGACATTGTTTTCTTTTTTATATGATGTAGCTACATTTATATATACAATTATTATTTCTCCTTGACTTTAACAACTTATGTTTCAATTAATGTTGCAAATTATGTTCAATTATGTTGCAATTATTGTTGATCCATTACTACATAGTTAATAGTATTTTGTGTAATATTTTGTTTGTTTTTAGGATTACGTTTTAGTTTTAGGTGTGGCCTAGCTATATGTTTCCTCCGGATGCCGAGGAATTTCCGATTAAGGGAGTTAAATTTTATCCTCATTTTTTTCATCATTTTGGAAGAAGTCCTGCGTTATTGTGGGAGGACCCAATTTCAAGTAATTTATTTTAATTTGTTGATTTGTTTGATTTTTCTGAGAAAAATTAGTATTCATAAAGAAAAAACATATTTAAATTTACAGAAATAACTTCATATTAACTTTTTAACAAATTATTATTTTTATAAGCTTATATATAGATATATTTATTATTATCACAGACTTATTGTATAGTTAAACAAGTAGAAAGAAAATATTGAATAATAAAGTTTGTTCTATAGGTTAATGATAATAAATAAATAAAATTAGTTTCCACATAAACACACCTTGGAACTAGATTAAACAAATTCTCCCAATCCCGACAAAGATACTATCAAATATACAAATATANCACAAGAATTTGTGTAATCACTTATAACTAAATAATAAAGTACTGAATCAATCAATCAACCTTTTATTGCTTGTAATGTTTAAAATAATACATAAAAATAAAAAAATAATTCTAAATACAATGGTATCACACGCAAATCAGCATTATGCTGAGGTACCTTTACATTGCCGAATACTTGAGACATTCTTTTCCACATGATTCTCTTTTGCTAGTCTCATCCTAGTAGCTTATCCAGATATTTTTTTAAAATCATCTTTCCAGCGTCTTTTTGGTTTTCCTCTTTTCCTTTTATACTGTCTCGGACTATTCAATTAACTTGATGGACCATCGACATCGACCGTCTTCAGTTCGCATTATTCGTCCTGCCCACCTCCATTTCCTTTCGATTATCACTTTGGCTTTATCTTTCACTCCTACTTCATTATCTATCCATCTTAATAGTTAAACAACATAATAAATTTAACTTTTCTATAAAAGTTAAATGTGTTATGTTTTATGTTTAAGTTATAGATTTTTGCTAATGTTTATTAAATGTTTATTAACCTAATTTTTAAATTCTTGTAATTATAAAAAAATAATTTTAAAAATTATTATAGATTATATTAATTATTATTATTATAATAATAATTATAGAGAATGATTTTCATTATAGAACGAAATTAAATAAACACTGATGATGACTATGATAACGGGTCGAAACGTCTCTTAATCAATATGGATTAATGTTTTAATTTTCACTTTTCAAATCGCATTGCTCCCTCTACCCTTTCCTTACTCTGAGATTGTAGCAAATTTTTCTTTGTTGACATTTGTCTAATATAATTTTGTTTTGACATTTTCAAGAAAAAAAAAATCTTTTTTAAATGTATGAAATAATGGCCTCTATTTATTTTGGAGAGAGGATGTAAATTGTAATTTAACTACATTTTGGGTTGAAAAAAATCTAATATATAACCTCATGCGAAACAAAACACCAAAATCAGCATATTCGGACAATTCCTTATATTATGTAAATGGCAATTAATAGATAAGCATTATTTATGTTTATTGATTTTTAAAATAAATACTCACTCATTATTGAAATAGTACTCATTGCGATATTCTAAAAATAGAGATATATATTCTCAGCTGTTAGAATTTTTGTCTAAAATGCAATAATAGCTTTGTCAGCCAAGATAGGATTCTGCTTCACAGTAAATGGCTGCTACTTCTTCTAATCTGTTAGGCATATTTGTTCTCCCACCAGAAATCATATTAATTTAAAAAACTCGACAAATATTAATTGATATGTCAAAATAATTATAATATTGAACACCAATAAATGCTTACAAATTAAATCTGTTTCTAAAGATTTTAGTGTGGACTACATTTTTAAGGAAACTCAATTTCACGAATATGAATTCAGTTTTTGTGAATAATTTATAAATATACTTTATGGAATAAAAGTTTTTCTAATTATCGCTTTAGTCTACGCATCAATAATAATATCTGTGGAGATCTTAAGTTATCTTCAAACTAAGATCTCCACAGATTATAAGATATATTCTGATATTAAATATTGTTGATTATAAGATCTTAAAAATTATTGTTGAGTGATAGAGAAATTTTGTACAGGACCATACTGAAGATCTAAAGAACCATACTTTAAGAGCAGATCTTACTTTACTTCTAACTCTTAAAACCAAGAGTAGCGATATAGTATAGTAATCTATTTAGACATTATATATATATATATATATANTTAACAAATAATTATTTTTATAAGCTTATATATAGATATATTTATTATTATTATAGACTTATATTGTATAGTTAAACAAGTATAAAGAAAATATTGAATAATAAAGTTTGTTCTATAGGTTAATGATAATAAATAAATAAAATTAGTTTCCACATAAAAACACCTTGGAACTAGATTAAACAAATTCTCACAATCCCGACAAATATACTATCAAATATACAAATATACCCCCTCCTCATCTTTTTTTATACTATCGATATTCAAGGTACAATTTTATTTGTATGCAAACTATTTATTCATAATTATGTTTATTGTTTATTATCATTATTATTATGGTAATCTATTTGATTAGTTTCTTTAAAGCTATATTAAATAAATGTTTTAGTTTATGTAAGTTAATTTTTAGTTTAATTAGGATCATGTTATAATTAGATTGTTATGTTTAGATGTTATATAATAATATAGTTTTTTTATATGACAAATTACCGAATCAATGGATTATTATTATTATTTCACTAAATATATTTAGTCAATCAAATTCCTTAGATTATTATTCTTTTTAGGGTTTTGTAGATACTTCTCAAAACCCTTATGCCGAGGGTGATGTGTCCGTCCGTCCGTCGCTCTTTGGTTCATAGGGTCCGAACCGTTTAAGCATAAGTGCTGAAATGTGATACACTGGTGTAACTTTTTGACCCAACCACAGGAAAAATATACAAAAGTTCATAATTAGATTTGCGCATGCGCAATTCAAGAAAATGTGGTAAACTCGAAAATTTATATTTTTTTAAATTTTTGAGTGGGGTATCAAATGAAAGCTGCTGAAGAGGAGGACACAAATATATGTATACTTTATATAGTGGCTGGTTCTAAAATTTTGAAATGATTCGTGGTTATACCGTATGGTTGGTGATGAAAATTTCCAGAAAAATTTAATTTATCTTGTCGTTATTACCGATAAAAAACATTGTGACCTCCCGGGGGATCGAACTCTGGACTCTTGGGATCGTAGAAAAAAAATCATAATTATTACATAACGGGTATGCTTTATCATCTACAAAACCATAAAAAGTACTTGGACGCAAGTACTTCCCTGTGATTTTTTTTTTAATTAATTTTTGTTAACTTTGGTTCTACTCAATATTTTTCACTTATTAATTAATAGTACTACACCCTTATATTTTAAGTTCTTGTGAGGTAAGATGGCTAATAAGGTGTCAATTTTTAAGGAAACTATATTTTCATTAATAACGAGACGTTTCGGCCCTTAAAAGGTCATCTTCAGTCGCATTTATTAATCGATGTTAAGTCCTATTTAATTAAAACTGTCTCCGTCGGAGGCGGAGAGTGTCAACATAATTGATTTAAAAATTATTTTGAGAAAGAGAGTTCACCATTTCAAAGTTATAATACAAATTACATCTCAAAAACTACCTCTATACATACATTATTAAAAATAAATAAATAAAAACAATCTATTTAACAATTAAACAACATCACATTCAATTAATAATTTTAACTCAAAATTTACATATCTATGTAAATTATAGAGATATATGTAAATTTTGAGTTAAAATTATTAATTGAATGTGATGTTTAATTGTTATATAGATTGTTTTAATTTATTTATTTTTAATAATGTATGTATAGAGGTAGTTTTTGAGATGTAATTTGTATTATAACTTTGAAATGGTGAACTCTCTTTCACAAAATAATTTTTAAATCAATTATGTTGACACTCTCCGCCTCCGACGGAGACAGTTTTAATTAAATATGACTTAACATCGATTAATAAATGCGACTGAAGATGACCTTTTAAGGGTCGAAACGTCTCGTTATTAATGAAAATATAGTTTCCTTAACAATTGACACCTTTTAGCCATCTTACCTCACAAGAACTCAATATTTTTCGATTAAACCAAGCCTACAACATGCGCAACATATTTGCACACACCTCTGCAAACGCAACTCAAAAAAATTTTTGTAACACTCTGTATTGAATCGGATTGAATTGGTTGTCGGATCGGGTTGCGAGGGGTATCGATGTGTTGACTTTTTTTTGTTACATACACTTTTTTCTGAACGGCAAACGTGAAAAATTCAAAGACACACAAACCCTTAGCTTAATACCACTAGAACTCACATCATCACGCTCAGGAAGATTTTGATTTTTTTGTACTACTGAATATTTTAACTACAAAACATAAAAGACATATTTAGAATCGCCACATAAATAATTCGAAAGTATAGAATAAGTTGTTACCAATTGTTGACGGCTTGAGATTAATTCTCGATGCGATAAAATTTTGGTTGTTTATTATAGAAGTTCGGCCTAGGTACGTATCAGCAGCTTTATCGCCAATAGAATTCATTGTAAATACCTACATCCTTTAAATATATGAATCTGTAATAAAAAAATATAGTCTCGAATAAACTATTTATAATTAACTCTGCATTCCGCTTTAAATAACTAGATATTTTTTTAAAGTTTGAAAATTTATGTCGAATATATCAACGGATAGCACATACTTGATAGGACTCGATTCTTCGATTGAAAAAGTTTCAACGTAATAAAACATTCTCCTCGCTATAAAGGGGTGGTAAAGCTTGACTCTCGTGACCGGCCTTTGTTGCGTTTCACTTCACTTTACCTTCGACCATAACAAAAGATCAATCTTATTTATAAAGCTGTTTGTTTAAATATGGTAATGTAAATAAAAGCTGAGTGTTGTCGTGGCAATGTTGTTAACATTGTCATTGGTCCGTCGCATTACCTACTCGTCCAGACCATTCCAATTATTCACCTTCTATCAACTGTCTGAATAAAGAATTGTAATGTATTAGAACTAAATGTCTGTAGTCTGTAGGCTCTAGGATCAAAATCAAAACGCAGCAGAAATGTACATAAAACTTTATTTTATTTTAATTAATTTTTTTTAAGGAAAAAATTGGATACCCTTTTTTTTACTGTTTGTTTATATTATTATTGTGTTTGTAATTTTTTCAAATAAAATTGTACTTAAGTACGACTTTGACTTTATAAGTTGGATATTCTCAAGTCCGAGCTTAGTCTGATGAATATGTTAAACTAAGGGAGAATCTAATATTCTATTAAAAGTTAAGTAATGACAAATAAATAAATTAGTTGGCCAACTATGTGCGTTCAGCACTCACATTGGGTCCGTGGACAATTTAATAAATAGGACGAGTTCGTTAACCAGCATAATCGGCCCAACCGTATCAAGATGGCATCTTTTTAAAGTTTTTTTAGTTATATAACTTTTGAACCAGTTATTATAACGTATAACGAAGTGAAACAGATACCCCCCCCCCTCCCAGATTTCACATTTATTAGGTGAATAAACCCCCCCCCCCATATAGGATATACGGAGGGGGGGGGATTTTATTCTCTCAACGACACATATCGTAAGATGAATTGGTGCAAAAACGAAACCAAGTATAATATAATATGTATATACTATTACGCAAGAAAACAAATGTAATCTCTTTGCAGCCCGCACAAGATCAATGGTATTGTTAATAATATTATTGTCAATATGCAATTTAGTAACGAAATTTCATAAATACTGTTTTTTTTTATATTAATATCAACTCCGCACACGGTCAATAGTATTGAAAATACTTTTTCATCCAGAAGGGAGGAAACATTAACTTTCCACCCTAGTTTATAGGGAGGAAAGCATCCCATTACAGCCTAGTCGTGAAAATCGTGGCGGAAAGTAGAAATCGTGGCGGAAAGTAGCAATCGTGGTGGAAAGTAACAGTAGAGCCAACTTATTATTCTTAAAAAAATCAGTGTTGCCTGTTTCGTAACTATAATAGCAGTTTTTTTTTTAACTCAATGACTCGACAGGTTAAAAGCTTTTTATTAAATATTACAGAGTTTAAATGACACGTATTTTTGATTACCGTGATACTTTAATTTTTATCGTCATTTTAAAATGTCGTATGACTTCATAACTGAGTTTTAAACAAAACTTATAGAAAAGAGTCCTTGTAGAAAAGAGGTAGGTTACATCCCATCAGGTTATATTTATGTTTTTGATTTCTCGTATTTTAGAGATAAACACAAATAAATTAAATATTATTCAGTTAGTCATTTTGTAGTACATTTTGTGTATTATTAAACATTTGAGTTATAAAGTTATTATGTATTATAATTACACAGTTATTGAAAGTTATCAGGGCCGCCCTTAGGCAGGGGCAACTTAGGCCGGGCCCCGCGCTTTTAGGGGCCCGAGGAAAAATATTTATGTTTTCTTTGATTTCTATAATAACTTTAAGTTATTATAGCTAAATTACTCCCTCGGCTTCGCCTCGGGATTTAGACAGTATGGTTCCCTCGGCTTCGCCTCAGGAACCAACAATAACGCTCAGGGAGTAATGACTTTGTTTCCTCCCTTGGTGCGTAAATAACTATTGTGTATTGACAATACTATTGACCGTGTGCGGGCTGCGTTAACTTCAACCCATAGATTTTTAGGGATGATTTTTTGGGGCTACCCGATTACTTTCCTGTGATTGGGTGCTGGTATATCAACAAAATTGGCCGGTCTGGTCCTTCTTAAAAGTCCGCTCGTTTATGGCTAGCGCTTCTATCCGCAGGATTTCTCTTAATAACGTTTCAAAAAGGCTCAACTACACATTAAACACGATTCCGGACCAGAAAAGTCCTCACAAAGGAGGCTACTTACATTAAGTCATATTATCTAGAGTCATAAGCCTCTAAATCTAAAATCTACACAATTTTAAAAGTTGTAACAATAGAAAAAAACATTTTGCTATTAATATATACGTGGTGTGATCAAAAAGTATCCGACCTTAATTTTTATTGTCCAAACAAAGGAAGCTATGGAGACGGGACTTGGTGTACGCTTGCAGGCATGCCTAGTGAGAATGCTTAATTTTTTGTACGTCTTCAACACGAGTCAGTCGACGGCAGACTATTAATTAGTGAGCCAGTGCCAGTAAGATTTAACAAGTGAGAATCGCCAAGATTAGAAAAAAAAATGAATGCAGTATCGCTGTTCGACTTTTTCTGTTATTTTGTCAGAAAGAAAAATGCGACGACGCTCACTGGCACTGGCTCACTAATTAATAGTCTGCCGTCGACTGACTCGTGTTGAAGACGTACAAAAAATTGAGCATTCTCACTAGGCATGCCTGCAAGCGTACACCAAGTCCCGTCCCCATAGTTTTCTTTGTTTGGCCAATAAAAATTAAGGTCGGATACTTTTTGATCACACCACGTACTATATTATAACATATTACTACATAGCAGAACAAATTTTTAAAAGAAAAACATAATTAAATGACTAAACAAAGTACAAGTGATTTCTATTAGAAGTATCATTAACTATTAAATTACAAAACGTAATTTCAAAAATAAATACATAAATAAAAAAAACAATATTTTATTATTAAAATATGTGAATGATTTTTAATTGGAGTATCGATAACAGTTTACACATTAACTATTAAATTACAACATTAATTTAGGATTATTAACCAGACGCTCTCTTATGAATACATTACGTCTGTATTGATGATATACAGATGTAATGTCATACCAGACATGATCCTTGTAAGTTATTTTAGTTATATGTAATTTTAATTATGTCTTTAAAATGTTTATACAAAATCAAATAAAAGAACGTGTTAATAATATTATAATTAACTAGCATTCGCGCTGGGTTCATGCTAGGAATCAATGGCTATTATATAAGTACTATTCTATACCTATTGCTATCATATTTGCTTATTGAGTATGCCATTTCATTAAATAAAATACTTTATACTTTATTATTTGATAAATCCAAAATGGCGACCATTTAATAAAGTGGTATAATACCTATAATTTTCTTTTTTAGCTACCACAAGTCTCTGTACCAAATTTCAGATCTCTAGGTCCACTGGAAGCTAAGATAAAAATGTGTGACGAAATCCAAGATGGTGGCCATATGTTGAAGTGAAAGTACCTTTAATTTTTTTTTAGCTACCATAAGTCTCTGTACCAAATTTCAGATCTCTAGGTCCACTGAAAGCTAAGATAATATAGAATGTGATTAAATCCAAGATATTTCAATATGGTGGTCATATATGGAAATAAAAATGGCCGCAATTTTCTATTTATGGTATACTCTATCTATGTACCAAATTTCAAATTTCTATATCAATCGGAAATAGGAGAATTAGTGATTATTCAGTCAGTCAGTCAATCACTGTCAGTCTTAGTTTATACTATATACATATACAGGGTGTCCCAGCTATTATGGAACAGCGAAATATAATTCAAGATATAAAATAATTCAAGAGACAAAAGATTCTTATTTTTAGTCATAGAATCCAAATTCATTCCTACAAAATTCATTATATTTTTTTCATTTTTTTCCCTGCTGAACACCTTTTTTTTAAGGCAAAAAAAAGGATATGGGTTCTATGACTAAAAATAAGAATTTTTTGTCTCTTGAATTATTTTCCTAAATCCGTTAGTTTAGTTGTAAAATGGAAAAAAATAAAATTTAAGTTTCAATTTTAGCAAAAAAATTCCAAGAGAAAAAAATTCTTATTTTTAGCCGTAGAATCCAAATCTAGTCTTAAAAATTTGGCTTCGTATTCACTTTTTTTTTAATTATGTCATAGGTGGAACTAGACAGCAAACCTAGGGGGGGGGGAAACCTTCTTGGGGANATTTAATATCCCCCCCCCCTCAGAAAATTTGTCCCCTGAAAATTTATTTTTTATGACGCTCTTTCAGCCTCTCATAAATGAACTAACACCATTCTAAGTCTAGTGCTGTATCATATTTTGCTTTTCGAAACATTTATTTTCAGGCAAATTATGATTTGAAATGCTACCTAGACCAAACCCTAGGGTTTGGTTTATAATCTAAGGACTGAGGGCCGACAGCCTGACGATATTTATTTATTTTATTCCAGTGCACTTTCTTGTCTCGATTACGACACCCATCAAGATAATAAAGACGCTGCTATACAACCTGTAAATTTATACTCTCCTTTTTTCAGTAGTTTTTTGTCGATTTTTACTTTATTTAGTATTTTTGAGTTGTGTGAGAATATCAGAATGTGANACTAAATTTAATTATAACTTAAATGAAATCATTGAGTTTTTATACCAATGGTATAGTAAGGTTTCATGATTCATAGAAACAAACTAGAATCTGCAACAGGACCGCTGATTGGATTTCCGGGACCCTGGGCAAGTTAGCATGAGAGCCACTTTGATAAAATAATAGCGGGGGGTCGGGGGGTCCTCCCCCGGAGAATTTTTTAAAATTTAAGGGCAAAAAGATGAGTTTTAAGGGTTTCTGAGGGCATGTTTGTCTTTCAGGAAGAGATGTTTCGCGGAGACGATGTTGAAGTTTAACTAAGATGGACTAAATAACAAATAATTAGTTTGTTTTTTACCTGATAAGTTTTTATTAAAAAATCTTCTTTTAAACTTTGTATAATATAAAATAAAACATAATATAAATGGTTTGTTAAAATAATGAGATTTAGAGTAAGCAAATAAAAATAGTTAAGTGACACATTTNCCCCCCCCCCTTTCTACCACAGTGACACCCTCTAAGACTCGTGGCACCCGGGCGGCCCGCCCCCCCCGCACCCGCCTTTGTACGCCACTGCTTTTAACCGGTCCCCGGTCCTCCAATCCTTGTTCTCACACATCTTTGGTGACTTCTATGTTGTACAATAGGCACCAACGAACAGCAAACAGCCAAAGTTCAAAATTCGAATTCTTTTTACTCGATCATTTTCGGGTCTATTTGTCTGGACCTGGAGGGCGATTCTGTAACTTTTTTTTATATATATCCACAGTGACGTTATATATCAAGACTCGCTATATATCAAAGTGTTGTTATATAATGTAATGAATCTGTAAAGTGACGCCAGCGCTGTATGTGGCCGTATACTGAACTGTGGATTGACAGCGATCTTTTTATTGGCCATTTTATAGTAATTTTAAGTACATTTTATTCAATGTTTGATGGATTTTAAAGGTGTATAAAATAAAAAATAAAAAACCAGTTGATTTTTATTTCTTTAATCTTTAAAATCGTTTAATAAAATGATATAATTTAATAAGATAAGATCATTTAATAAAATAAAATAATTTAAAATTAATTTCTTTTATCTTTAAAATTTACAACTATAGAATTTA
>KZ651443.1:113765-126741 GCA_001010745.2 Gerris buenoi | reverse complement strand
TAATAACTCTGTTGGCACAGGATTTTCTTTTCCTGCAAACTTGTATTTTTACTAGTGGCATTTGTTCCAAAAACATATCTGAAGATTGTAGATGGGTATCTACAATCTTTAGATATGTTTTTGGACCTTTTAAAATAATTTTTACTTGATGTATGATAATGATATTTGTACCAAGTTTCATTCAACTTTCTTCTTAGGGGTACCTTGGGAGTTATGCGAGACACAGACAGACAGACAGACAGACTGACATTCTGCTAAAAACCACACAAATCGTCTTAAAACGCTCAAAACGGATAATTCCGTTTAAATCTCGTTTTCTGATTTTTTTTTTTTTTGGATGAAAACTATACTTTTTTTCAATATACCTTCGGAGAAGGTGAGGAAAAGGAAAAGTAAAAATACACGAAATCATTTTTTTTAAATGTTAAACAGATACGTAAAATTATTTAAAAAAGCTACATAGATTAAAAAAGGATATACATATTTATAGGAAAGTAAGGTGAAACCAATAAAGATGTCTAGATTCTAGATGGTTTAATCAAATATTAAGAGTCTACATGTCTACATATTTTATAAAATGATAAAGCTTTACACAATTTTCATTAAAAAAAAAAATGTATAGATATTCAAATACCTGCAGTATCATAACGAATTCCTCTTTTTGTAATACGAATCATTGATAATACTTCCATAAATGCTGATAACAAAATTACTGTATAGGAATAGATGGCTTTCCAACCAAACGGCTTAAATCTAAAAAGATAAAAAGTCCGGGAACTTTAAAATATTGAGCTTAACAAATACGAAAAATGTAATTCACTTTAAATTAATAAAAATATTTTAGTATTAATATTTCCGCAGACATGTATAATAGTTTTTTTTTAATTTAAAAAAAAACCAATTTATCGTCTAATATTAACTATCATTAATATTTTATACTAAAATATAATATTTTATAGTTGTAACGTATTTATGCAAATTTTACAGTACATCGTTCATTCCATGTAAAACTTTAACTGATTAATAATGAATTATGTAGGGGAGACCGGGGCACATAGGACCTAATAAGGTTTTTGTTCAGATAACTTCAGCATTATTTAATAAAATTATGTAAATAAGAAGTATTTATTAGAATAAACATTTCTCTAACTGTTCCCCGACTCACAGTTCTTAAATTTAATTATAAGTATTTTATTTTTATTTTTTCTGTATGTGCCCCTGCATCAGGGGCACATAGGACCAATCGAAGTTTTATAGAAAAACAAATTAAATTCTACATTTATTTTTATTTGGCAGTAGCTACAAACAATATTGTTATCACCATCTTCAGACCCTGCGCAAAAATCATGTGCCCACATTCTTTACAAATTCAAATAACAAAATGGGGTGTACCCCATACCTTTACGGTCCTCTGTGCCCCAAGCCACATGTCATTAAAAAATATTTTTTGAAAAGATACACGACAGACTTAAACAAATAAAAACAATTTACATATAAAAGACAAGACCTAAGTTTATCAGATACAGTTAATTTGTTTAAAAATTCTTTATCAAAATAATGTTATATTTATTTAATTATATATAACGCAAATATTAGATCACTTTCCTTGAAAATTGAAAAAAGCGTGTAAAAATTGATTAAACTTAGTTAACTCTGCTAGTGTTTGTTCACTTCTAGAAACAAACTAACTCTAATAGATCATACAGAATTCAGCGTAGGCCACCGCTATACAATAAAAAAACTCAATGGACCTCTGTGCCCCGGAGGTCCTCTGTGCCCCGGTCTCCCCTATTTCTTTTTAATTACTTCACTTTTTCAGCCAATTCTAAGAAGGAAACTAATTAGTCATTATAAAAGGAAACGTTTCTTGAAAAAAAAAAAAAACCTGCAGTCCTTACAGATTGCTCTAATTAAAAATAAGATATAGATTTGTATACGTTATATCGGATGTGGTAATGGTGGTGAGGCCATTTAGAGGACAGAATCCAAAGATAAATGCAATACAAAGTGCTGGTCTGATAGCTACATGCACTTTATTTTCTTCGTCCTTTACTTTTATAGCACGTACTTTCACATCTAAAAAATAACAGCAGTTATCAACAACTTTATAGGAAAATGAAAATTAATAACAAACATCAAAAATAAAACCTAAGTCTTTTGAGGCCAACTGTTAAGTGCAAACTACATGTTAAAGACAAAACTGTGCAGTGTTTTGATTTCAAAAGTCAATGTAGTTTCAACCAAAAATTATACAATTGTAAATAATTCAGACCCGTTTCTAACTTTAATTAGCCAATACAGCTAAATGTATGATAATAAATGGGCCAACTAAATTCTTAGAGTATATACTTTAAGTGAATTGTACAAAATCTAAGTAAAAACTAACCATTTTTTTTTTTTTTATTAATTTAGCAGGATCCAAGTGTAGCGTAATTAATGAGATTCCTATTTCATTTCGGTGCTTGCTCTTACTTATATTCAAGCTATAATTAACCACATCTACGCCAAACATAATATGTTATGCACATGTTGACTATAATAATAAAAATAACAATCCCTATCCTACTTATGACTAGAGAGACGACTAGAGTGACAGGAGTAGCATCTAACTACAATTATTCATTATTCCAAATGGTTTAACAAATTATTATTTTATATATGTATCTATATATATTTAAAAAAAAAATAATAATAATAAAAATACCTTGTAGATATCTAACGTCGGTCCTGTGGCTAATAACAGGCATGGTTGAGAAGTTCCTTTAGGTTGATAATGTTCCTTTCTATATATTTGCATGCTCTCTCAGTTTAGTTGCTAATTCAATTTACTTAAGTTAAACTTAAGTCGATAAGAGTTAACGTGAAGCGATCAGTTATTTTTATTGACTAAGTTTAATCAAGTTGATTTTTCCCAGTGTTAAAATATAAGATCCTTTATCTAATGTTTTTAATATTATTAAAGTCCCTGTCAATCATTCTTGTTAAGTAAAAAATGCATGTAGATACTTTTTTTTTAGACTTCTATCTATTTCTTATAAACATTACGGCAAATTGAAGAATATAAGTTTTATCTGATTAGAGTAATTCATACGTGTATAAATTTGTGTATGTATGGAAAAAATAGTACATATACATATAACTACATGGGAGTTACATATAACTATATGGGAAGGCAACAATTTTTAGTAGGTGACATTTCAAAACATTTTTTTTTTTTCAATGTTTAGACATTGAAACTTGGTCCCAGAACGAATACTTGTAAATTAAAATAATTGTACTACTCAAATTTTAAATCGAACATATATCTTAAAACTGTATACTAAACAAACATTGTGTTAGAAAATTAGAGTTTATAAAACTTATGATATAAATTTCAATTTTTTAATTGTATACTCGGGGATTTTAAAATATCCAAAACGTCCTGGCTTTTTCCTGGTTTTAAATTTTGAAGATAATAATGAGATTTTAATAAAAGAGTAGGTGGATCAAGATGTTCATTGATTTAATAAATACTTAAATCCCAATGACAACTCTATAAGATATAGATGTGGCAGCTAAGAGCTTAGTAATCTATTTCCTAAAATTACAGTTACCAAAATATTGTTATGATCAATGATCAATATAGGTTTTGCTGCATTGTCGGAGTGGTAGCTTTCTGGGCCCTCGGCAAAATTTTGTCGGCACTGTTTTGCTGAATCAGTTATACAGAATATAATTAGTACTGGGATTTTAACTTATTTAGAAATGTAAAAGAAATGAGATGTCAACAAAGATAATTTATAACTTTTCTTCTTCGACAGCAATAATTTGAAGAGGTTGAATAAACTTGTTTATTTCCTTCTCGTGTTAATGGCGGAGGCAATAAATGATTTAATGGCATTGTAAATGAACTCATGGTCGTATTAAAAACTTTAATTTTCATTCTGCCACGTAATACTTGTTTATTCAAATCATAAAAAACCAAATTATGCGTTATGCTTTTGTCTTCTCAACAAAGTAATCTTCCACTTTAATATTTACTAAATATGGCACAAATTCTTGGCATTCTGACGGTTTTTCATGCATTTTATTAGTAATATTAGTAGTTTCGAAAGCCAAATTTCTATATTCAAAAATTTCAATATTCTCATCAATATATCAGCTTAAAATAATTTAATACTCTCTGTTGACTTGAAAGTACAACGACCGTAACCTTTACACCCACTGGGTGAAAAAACTTAATCGTAACAGTCATTCCACCTCTTCAAAAGACTGATGTAATTAGCGTAAAGGCCAGTTAGAATTTGACAGGTATTTTTGTACGCGTAAACATGTTTTTCTTGTTTAAGAGGGAACACTTGTAACGGCTCTTTTTAAACACTGCTTGAAACTTCTCTTCATTGAAATCTAAACATCATCACCCTATTTATTCTCCTTCATATTTATATATTTATCATACCGTGAATTATTTATTTCATTAGAGTCTGGTTTTATGGTATTTTTAAGGCTGATAGATAAGCGAATAAATTCAAAAGTGCTTAAGATATGTTCTTTTGTCTGCGATGATTTGGAACTGCATCTAATAATGGTAATGGTTAGACGGGAAGGACGAACCACTTGTTCGAACCTAGCAATCAGGCCACATTGGGCCCATTTTACTAACCCCGTGGTGGAGAGTTCCAGCTACTTCCCACATCATACATGTACATTGTACCGCCGAAGCGGGTATGGTGTGGACATTAGTAAGCTATATAAGCGTGGGGGAAGAGAATCCCTCAAGGGGTGTCCCTCGTCCTGCTCCGTCCTCAAACCATAGATACTAATCACATCTCATGACACGGATCGAACCCACATAAAGTGTGGGGGAAGAGAACCCCTCCGGGGGTGTCCCACGCCCTGCTCCGTTCGCGATTCATAGATGCAATCCAGAGTACCATAGTACCATATACCATCGCATGGGATCGAACCCACGACCTCGTTTCACCTCACTGATAGCTGAGCGGGCCGCCGAGAGCACCTCGATCACGCTGGCTCCCTTGGAACTGCATCTATGGCTTATTTAATTTAAGTCGAAGGTATAGGTATAAAGCAGGTAAGCTTGCTTACGATTATATACAATGAAGGTTTCCAAATTGTGGTGTAAGAAGAAAAACCTCAGGATAGTAAAGTTAGAACAAAACTCGTTTTGGAAATTCGTTCCTTGTACACTAGTGTTTTTTTTTTTAAGAATATAAATGACTGACTAAATAACTATTAAGATAAAGGGATGTTTAGTACAATGTACTTTGGGACAAAGGAATATCAACACTTCTGTTTTTATAATAGGGGAGTAACAATCTAAAAAGTGCCTGTGAGCCAAGAGCCAATATATACGTGCGTTGCAGTTTATCTGAAGTCATTTTTAGAGACAACTTACTTACCTGGTGGGCACCAGGTAGTAAGGGCTTTCGAGGTGGGTTCAGTCGAAAGGTCGAAGGTATACTTATTTGTATTTCCGCCACATAATATTAAATGAGCCTGATAAAAATTCTAGAAAAAGCTTTACTTTAAATAAAAAACACTTATTTGACTTTCGTTTCTTAATATTTGTTTATAAATATATTAAATTCTTTTATTAGACCTCTAGTCTAAAATCAGCCGTATCTTCCCTAGTCACATAAGTTATAGTAAAACAAATCATTGATAAAAATAGAATTATAATATAAATTTGAACTTTAATCGTGAGCACAGTAAAGGAATGGGGGTGTGATCTTGGGTTGCACAGTAATAAACTCGGTCGTACAATTAGTATTAACTTGTTTTTATTATTGTATTGGAAAAAGAGTATTAGAATGTACACATTTATATTGAAAATGAATTTGCACACTTCTTATCCATATTTTTTATCGATCGCATCAGATAAGCAATGATTTAAAGACAAACATACTCGTTCATAGTCTAAACATAACAAGTGCAATCTTTTTAACTACGACTAAATATTCAACACAGAAATTATTATTATCTTATAACGGATGTTACATTTAAAACATGTAAGTGGACTTAAATTTTAAATTTAAAAAAAATCTTCAGTTATTGTCTATTAAATAAAGGAGCTAATGAGGACAAAGGTCATTTTTCTCATGTCCATATAGTTTCTCCCACTAATTCAAACAATAAAGATAAAACTCACATCTTATCTTCCACAATAGTTGCTTGGCTATTTAAAAAATAGTATTTTTAGACTCTCTTTTGTTACACTAATAATAGTAGTTTTTCAGAATAAGAAGAAACTATCAACAAAATACATAGTTTATAAATAAACTTCGTGCTTTAAGAATAATAATTATGGATGTAGCCTAAAATTTGATCGAGGTGCTATGTTTGTTTTATTTTTTTAAATGATTTAGAATGAAGTTATTTAAATGTCAAATGTACATGTGGTTGCAGGTGTTTTTATAGTGTTGTAAAGAGAAAAATATAACATCAGTTTTTATTTGGTTATTAACCTAAACTATTGAGAACTGTTATATTTCACAAGCTTGCCTAGAACTCGTTTTATTAGTATCAGATTAATAATTCTTCTAATGGCATAGTAAGTTGAATTTAAAGTAATGTGGAAGTGTCTTTTGTAATTAGAAGGCAAGGAAGATAGAAGTTGAAATACTTCCGAACCACCTTGTAAAAGGTAAGAGTATTATTAAAACTAATAATGTAGAATTTTGTTCTTAATGCATTCATTATTTGACGGATTGTCTTTTTTGTTTACAATGGTTTTAAAATTTATAGATGCCAAAAAAAGCTAATTAGTTTTGTGGAAGAATTTAATATTTTAAGCTCATTCAAATTCACCAAGGCCTGAAAAAAGTCTTGTTTTTAATCTGTTTAATTGTGATAAAATTTTGATAAAGTTTGTTTTTCTTATCGAATGTCACTATTTTATTTCGTTCTAAAAAGACCTTTATTTGAGATTTGTTTTCTTGAAAAAGCTGATAATGAAGAATGAACACAAGGACCACAATGAGAAGGGTGTTTTCCAAGATCCTTCGTGCTTTGTTTAGCCAAGCATTGTTTTAAATGAGGAAAAACTCAGCATTTTAATATTTTTTTTATTTACCAACTTTTTAAATAAAGGCCCGTTTACACGCTCAAGCTATTTGCTAAAACCTGGCTTGTACAAGCCAGTTTGTGAAAGTAAATCGTTGCATGTAAACACAGGCATGAAGTTTGCGCAAGCCAAACTGAATGTCTATTTCATTCAAGCCATTTGCACAAACTGGCTTGCGCATACCAGTTTGTGCAAATGGCTTGAGCGTGTAAACGGGCCTGCGTTTTGCGTGTAAACGGGCGTGTAAACGGGCCTTAGCAAGAGCTATCTAGGTTAAAACTGTCTCTTCTCTTACCTAAAGTTATACGTTACACATTATACTTGAGTCTTGAGGTGTTTCTCACGGAGCTTGAGTTGTGTAGGAATCTAATTAAAACTTCCACAGAAACTTCTCTTTTGATCAATTTAAAATTAAAAAATAAATACAAGATCTAGAGATATTATTATAAAAAATAACAAATTTATTGAAATATTTGAGTAAAAAAATACAATTTCAATTGTTCATATTACTATGTTACTTATTTTAAAATGTTGAAATAATATATTCTTCAAATTTTAAAATTAAGTTTAGAACTAATATCATACAATTGAGGCAAATTGACACAACATATTCATTCGATACCCCTTTTTGTCAAGTAAAGTCTATAAACAATTAAGGTTCAATATTCAAGGTTCACAATTAAGGTTTAATATTTATAAGAGAATAATAAATATATTCATTTAAATATCAGTTTGTATATAGTGCCTAAGAAACAATACAAATATGAAACTCAATATAGAATAAAACAAACAAATCAAAAGACAGGGGAAAACATAAAATGAAACTAATAACCTCTAGAGGAGCACTAAAAACAAAGTCAGTACAGTACTGAAGAACTAATTGTATTCAGTTGAGACTTTTACCGAAAAGACAGGTACATCATACTACATATTATGTCTTTAAAGACAGCAAGCAGATATATTAATCAGGGCATAAGATAGATTCCTTCACTAATAATGAAGTATGGAAAAGGATACTGCGGGGCAGCTGCAGCTAACGATCAGAATTCAGGGTAGGTGATAGTGAGTATACTAATTGCTAAATCGAAAAAGACCTTAAATGCAAGAATAACGTCCACCTAGGGCTTTAATTCTCTCAGCACAACCAACAAACAGAAACCTCTTAGGAAAAATAGAACTCTCCGGCGCAAAACAAAATTGGCAGAGTAAGACCACACATTACTTTCGACCGTATTGCTTATGAATCTTATATCCTCTGCAGTAGGCAAGCAAGGTGCGATTATTGATACACATCGTGGGGATAACTAGCAGAGACCTCCTCAGAAAATTGATTATCGAACCCCTGAGCCATAAGATTGGCAGAAGCAATAAGTAAGTTGCTTTTACCGGGTCATGTAGACAAGATGCCAAATTGCTGACGACTTCAACTACTAAAATAGGATTATGTAGAAAAAGAAAGTTGAAAGTTAAAAAACTGTATTAACACTTCTTATATAAATGGCTTGGATTTTGGTCCTAAGCTTCTTGGTTTCTCTTAATAATGTTGCTGATTCAACTCTTTATTTATGAATAGTTTTTATTTTAGTCCTATGCTTCTTGGTTTCTCAATTTTGCTATTATGCCATTTACAAGTTGTATTACACTTATCTAGCAAATATCATAACTTGTCGCTATTACTGCTGTAGTGCAAATGGGATAGGCCTACAATTATTGAAAAAGTTAATTTGTGGCAAACCAGCATAGTCGATGTCGATGATAACATATTATGCTAACGAGACATTTAATATCCAGGATATGCATCCAACAAAATGCTTAGTAATCAAATAATAAATGCGTTACCGAGAATTGAATCGGCAATTTTTAAACGCTGATGGCACATTTCGTTCTTATTTGATATAGCCACTACAGAGCCAGTTGTACTATAGAATTATAACGATATTAATATTAAATGTCGCATGTTAAGTTAGTTTTTTAGGAACTCTTGGAACTTGATATATATTTACTCTACTAAGGTAATTTAAATAATTTTTATTGTTTTCCTTAAGGAAATAGGATTTGCAGATAAATACAACTTACAGATTTCGCTTACATTATATTTATTAATTATTCCATTTAAGTATATTAACACCTAAAACGTCTAAATACAACTTCTCCAATTATCATTTTAACCATTTTAAAACCATATTGTACTTATTTAACAAAAAAGATCTCAGCCATAGCGATACAGAGGTCTGAAGTCTACCTTTACTATTCTAATTGTTTTCAACGTAGATATGCATCCTGTGAGATCCTACCTTCAATCATTATTTACATTACTAATACTAAACACGGGCATTTTTTGGTTGTTTCAACTGAGATTTTGTAAAATTCACTCGTGCTCAATAAAATTGATTTGATCCATGACCGAATGCAGTCGCCAAATTTTAATTTAGACTGCTTTAAACCATCCCTGAACTGATTAAAATATCCAAAGACGGTTCGCTCTACATAGCTATTGCGAGCTTTCAATTTTTCAGTTAAACTTAAGTACAAAAGTTGACTAAACAGTCAGTCTTCTTGATCTTCATATGGCTGTTAAGCCTTGTTCGCACTTGGCAAGTAATTTAGTCGAGTGGCGAGTAATTTAGTCGAGTGGCGAGTAATTTAGTCGAGTGGCGAGTAATTTAGTCGAGTGGCGAGTAATTCAGTCGAGTGGCGAGTAATTTAGTAACCGAGCTAGTAGCAACTCACCAAAAATCATTCGCAGTTGGCGAGTAATTTAGTCGAGTGGCGAGTAATTTAGTAACCGAGCTAGTAGCAACTCACCAAAAATCATTCGCAGTTGGCGAGTAATTTAGTCGAGTGGCGAGTAGATTAGTAAATAAACGTATACGAACGGCAACATTTTAGTAAAGTAATTTAGTCACTTACTAAACTACTTGACTAAATCCTCGATTCATTTTACTCTATTTTTTCGGGCGAGTAGAGCCTCTACCCACCCCACATACTATCCACTATGGAAGTTCGAAGTTTTAAAATTAGTTTATTTCATTAGTTGATATCTGCAGTACAACAAATATGTCACGATGGAATGAAGAGACAATGTTGAAGTTTGTTGCGAACTACTTGCAACACGAGTGTCTGTGGAACTTTAAATCTCCACTTTATAAAAATAAACAAATCAAGCAATCTGCTTATGTTAATATTGAAAAAGATATGGATATACCTGGATTTGGTGAGAAGGAGATATAAAATAAAAAACAGCAGGTAAGGGTTAACTGTTTTTTTTTTTAATATTATAATAATTATAAATTCAATTTTTAAGTTTTTGGTAGTATTCATACTATGAAAAGTTTAAATTTAAATCAAATTATAATTATTATTAACACTGGGAGACAGACAGAGAAAAATAGACTTTAGCGCCGGGATTTGAACCACGGACCTCTACACTGGAAATGTAATAATTTAATTTGATATAAAATAATTATTATTTAGTATAATTATTTGTTTAGTTGTGACTGCACTTTCATTTACAGAAAATTAAAACAATTTTCAGTCATTCTCAAAGTTCCGAAGTATTCTTTAGGGTCTTCTAATGCCAATTCTTTGAGAAGAGAAGAAGTACCTCCTAATTCATCCCTTCTCTGAATCCATTTTCGTATCCATACTTTTTTTTGCTTTTTACATATTAATTTCATCTTCAACTTCTTCTAAAATTGACATTGCAATAAGCATTATTAGCTTATTTAATTTTTTGCGATGCCTGTCCATGTTGCAAATACACTAGCTACTAACGTACTAGACAGCTTATTAAAGTGCAAGAGCGAAAGATTTTTGGCGAGTTGCTACTAGGTCAGTTACTAATCTACTCGCCACTCGACTAAATTACTCGCCAACTACGAAGGATTTTTAATGAGTTTACTAGCTCGGTTACTAAATTACTCGCCACTCGACTAAATTACTTGCCAAGTGCGAACAAGGCTTTAGTCTTTGAAGGAAGATTTCTATTGATTTGAGTGACTGCTACTTCACTTAATTATTCTCTATGATCTACCTTACTTGAAAATGTTATTACATTGTCAACTGATTGTACTAAATTTTTGAATCCTAATTATTAAGTTGTACAAGTACTGCATTGACTAAACTGTTGTACTATAAATATAAATTTTACCTTTCAAAAGTTGATTGAATGAAGAGTAGACACCAATGGTGCTCAGGTTATTATTCATACTTGGTTATTAAAGGGCTAAATAGGTAATGAGAGTAGTTGCTTGTCATAGCGGCTAGCTTTCCGTGTTGGGTCAGTTTTATTATTTACCTTCATCATTGTTGATTTCGTCTTGGTTATTTGAACAAGTATCATTATATCAATATTATCTCTAACTTTATTTTTTCTATCAATGCGATAAAAACTTGTATAATTATTTGTTCTCATTAATAATTGAAGAGAATAAGCTTTACCAATGCTTTGAATATATTTGGGCTTTTTTATCTTTAGATGTACGATAATGCTTCGACAAAATACCGCTTCTGCTTTTTAGGTATACACGTTGTTCTTGTAATTAGTTCATAATTTATAGAAATTATTCTCGTATTTAACCTATAGTGAAGTGAAAGTTCGTGCTATTTTTTTTTTTTTTTTCTTTTTACCGAGATAAAAATCTAATTAGACGAATGAAGCAAATTTGTTGAATCAAGCAGATTTCTTTATTTGTAAATGCGACCTTATTTCAGGGGTGGCCCGAGCCCCGTGCGACCCGTGCGGCCGCACGGGGCGCCTGTCTTGGGGGGCCGCCAAACCTGGTTCAGACCATTACACTGGTAATTTTTGTGGAAATACTGCACTTAGACACCCAATTATTTAAATTGTACGATTGACTTCAGGTTTTTTAAAACTGTTCCTTTTTTTCAATTTAACAACTTTACCTGGCGGTTTTTCTAAGGGCGGGGAATTCGCTCAGGATGCAACACAACCTTCGTATTGTGTTGGATGCACAAACAAAACATCACACGAAAATCTCCATAAATAATTACTTAATTTCAACAAAATAATTGCAGTCGTAAAAATCTCCCCCGGCAATTTTATGCTTTATAACAAAGAAGAATTTCCGGATAACATATTCTCGCGATCCATTGGGCGTCATTATCGATTCATCAATTACCTTCCGAGATAGTGTTCTAAAATTCAGCAGTCTTTAATCATCACGTTCGTTTCTGCGTCGTACTTTTATAAACAGGAGAATTTATGTTACTTCATCTAAATAACTATTACGACTAGTGACGGAACTAGGCTTGTGAGGGCCTGGGGAAATGTTGGCAATCTGTCAACCCATATCGTTTTTAACAAAATCTAGCGCCCTGGGCTTTATACTAGTTTATACTGTAAGCCGATTATACTTACTATACTAGTTTATACTTAAGCCGATTTATACTGTTTTTTTGGCGCCCCCTCAGGCTCACGCCCGGGGCGGCTGCCCCGGTTTCCCTACTTTGTTCCATCACTGATTACGACAAAGGGATATTTAGTGTAACATAGTTTGGAAAAAAGGCATATCACACTTTTGTATATAATAGTGTGTTATTCTTTCGTCCCAAAGTAAATTGGACTAAATATCGCTTTGTTTTAATAGATTGTTAGACTATAGGGAACCAAATGGTTGCAAATACACATATACACACTCTGGATAGCTGAAATCCTCCTGTTCCCAACCAGGAGAAAACACCAATTTCAACATTTCCCCTATAGTATTTATGTGAGTGCGGATATTTTAAGTATTAAAAAAAATAAAAAAAAAACCGGTCAGAGACAACTCAGACAAACTTTCTCATATACGAGTTCATAATTACTTAGCCCAGTGTTTTCCATTTATTTTACTGAACATGTCATCAAAATTTACAAAAAACAAACTTCTCTCTGGCGGGGGAATCGAACCT
>KZ651443.1:89314-105986 GCA_001010745.2 Gerris buenoi | reverse complement strand
TTTTTTTTTTTTTTTTTTTTTTTTTTTTTTTTTTTTTTTTTTTTTTTTTTTTTTAACAAATCAATGAAATAATCATAGTTATTCTTTGTCGAAAAACGGGCTTGGTGAGAAAAAAAAATCTCCCAAAAATCATAAAAATGTATTATCTGCCTAGACCACAGTAGTAGACACGTTGCGCAACATGTTTATAGAAGGTATAGTAGACAGTCTATAGACACGTTGAGCAACATGTCTATATAGTAGGTCTGTTGTCCACACCTAAATTTGTTTTTTATTCAAGTTATTCTCCTTTCTGGCAAAAGATTCGAGATCTAGCTTGTTTTTTTAAACAATTTTTGTAATTTGAACTTTATCATTTGAAAGTTTAAATTTTCTTTTAATAAAGAATATGTTAAACTAATACTAATTTAAATTTATAAATCATTGCCGTAAAAATAATAATAAGTAGAAATAACTGTTTTAGGACCAGGCTGATGCATTTATTTTATAAATCTAGCCTAGACTATAAATAGTATGAATATTCAATTCAGTAGACTCTCAATTATGATCTTATTCATTATAGATCTTTAACTCAAAAAATGTTGTTAGAAGCAGGAGAGAGACTCGAGTCTCGTCTCAGAAAGCGTCCACACTGTATAGACACGTTGCACAACGTGTCTACCGTTGCACCATGTCTTCCATTTCGAATGGAAATCCATAGACATGGTCTAGCAACGAGACTGCAGACGCCGATGGCCGATTGTCTAGCCTATGTCTACCCGATGTCTATAGAAAAAATCGCTAGGCACCGTCTCTAAGACCAAAATCGCGCTACAATATCTACTAGAGTGGACTAGGCTTTAGGAACGGATTGCGCGAGATACTTTGGAGTAATTTCATTGTTTTCGGACAGTAAAAATGCATAATATAAAGGCATTGACGTAATTATAATATAAGTTTCAAAAGTTATAGCTGATAAAAACTTTTAAATGGCATCCATCTTAATACGGCTGGGCCGAATCTGCTTAACGAACTCGTACTTTTGTGTTAACTTGGTTACTGACCCTTTGTGATTACTGAAAGCACGTACTTGGCCCATTTATTTTATTTATTAATAAAATACTATTATAGTTGAAACACTATGCTATGCACAAGTTTTAAGACCAGTTTTTTTCAGGGTTGTCATACTTTTTTATTTAATAATTTAAACGGTAATGTATTAATGTAATAGTAAATTAGTATTGTATTTTAATTTAAAAGCTCAATTTAATGCCCTACACCTTGACTTCTACGATAGGACTGTTGTGACACTAATGGGGAGACAACTCAGACAAACTTTTTGATAGAGAGTTCATAATTACATAGCCCAGTGTTTTCCATTTATTATTTTACGTATGAAAATTTAATTGATATTGAACATTTCATCAAAATTGATCATAAATAACTTCTCCTGGGCGGGGAATCGAACCCGGGCTCCCTCCGACCGCGTTTAAAGCTATTTTCTCTGAAACTAGATTTTTAGGAACTTTATTAGGAAGAGATACTTTTATTAGGAACAAGATCCCGGGAAAACGGCTTATAATCGATAGATTGGTATTTAAATGGACTACATTTTAGAATTTTTTAATTAAAATCGTCGGAATCGTTTTCGAGAAATACTTTTTTTTCGTTTTTCCTGAGTTTTTTTGGGGGGGTAGCGCCCCCAAATTTGGAGCTAAAATTCATTTCTCTAGTTCGCCTCGGGGTATGATTTTTCTGAACATGTATGCCAAATTTCGTCAAAATCGGCCCAGTAATTTAGGATCCAGGCGTCTCCACAGACAGACGACAGACAGACATTTTTTAAAACCACTTTTTTGGACTAAGGGAACCTCAAAACGTGTAAATCTATCAAAATCTCAAAATCGGATTTTCGCGCCATTATAATCACTTTCTCCTTATATGAGAAAGTAAAAAAATCAATATTGATATGTAACACATTTAATATACAAATATTGCTCTACTAGTAAAAATATTTAAGTTATGAATAATATCAGTTTGTTAATAATATGATTTGGCCACTCGTCAAAAAAAATTGAGTAAAAAAAAAAAAAATAAATAAATAAATAAAACAAATGTGGGCCACCTAACAATGGTATAAAAAACAGCTTGGTTTTCCGGTGAAATCCGCGTCACGAAGGGAAAGAAGTTCGACGTTTCGCTTCCACTACTGGAAGCATCTTCAGGGTGGTGCATCATGATGTTGACTCAAAGCAAACACAGGATTAACACCCATCTTCAGGGGTGTGTGAGTGTGTGTTGCTTCGATTCAACATCACGATGCACCGCACATCTCTCAAGATGCTTCCAGCAGTGGAAGCGGAACATCGGACTTCATCACCTTCGTGATGCGGATTTCACCGGAAAACCAAGCAGTTTATTACGAGTCTACCCGCGGAAGCCTACGCACCAAGTTAATGGTATAAAAGTATAAATATTCCGAGTTAGATTTTATTATGCTCTAAAGGGGCCCCTTCGACATAGGTACAAAGATAGTGGTTTTATGTTTTGTTGTTTTTATTTGACGGCCCTCTGGCACCGGGGGCCCCGCCTGCAATTCGAGTTCATAATTACGCTACTGATCACAATATCCTTCTGGCCTTTTTGGTTGTAAAAAAACCAGTTTAAACTGGGGGAAAGTTTCTATATACTTTTAATAATATAATGTCCCTTACTTAAGTCCATTTTTGACTAATTCTTGTTGAAGTAGGTCTAAATTTACCTTGTGTCAAACCTTTTTTTGTTATAAAATTCTAAAAACTGCAATAAAATAAAACTCATTATTTTGACAAACAAGTTACAATCTGTAGACCTATTAATTATACTGACATATTAATAAGTACCCTTAAGTAATAATAACATAAGCAATCTTGGATTTTATGATCAGATTCTTATGAAATATTTATTGACCATCGACTACAATGAATAAGTTAAGAAGAAATTAAAAATGTAGGCAGGGAGAAAATTCTCATATAATATTCAGTAGTGATGTAAAAATTCAATTTATTTGTAATATGCAAAATTTCAAGTTTATTTTACATATTGTGTTTTAGGAATTGCAACTGTTATCCGCTCCATATTGACAAATAAAAGTAAGTCAGAAGAAGTGAATAAATTCTTTGCTAAAGGTGAGTCGTTTTTTTTTTTTTTTNTTTTTTTTTTTTTTTTTTTTTTTTTTTTTTTTTTTTTTTTTTTTTTTTTTTTTTAACAATAAATTTTCTATTTTTAACTAAATTACATGAAATTCTGAGCAATAATATGAATATAGAAACAAAAATTATTTATATTTATCTTGTTTTAATTACAGTTGATCTAGGAGATGATTATACATTTAGCTCTATGGAATCTTACACAGAATTCAGTGATACCTCTTATTCCCAAGGAAATAATTCAAACAATCCAAAAAATGAAATTTGCAACATTTCAGGCGATCTCCAGAATACATTGCTCGAAAATGTAAAGCCTAATGAAAATTGTTATACAATAGAAGATAAAAACTGTAGTCATGAAAAATTACAGATTAGATATCAATCTAATTCATCGTCAAATACATCTAACCGAGGTGAAAAACCTTGTCAAACAGAATCCATAAATAAATTAACTCATCAAAATCAGAATTTTGAACCAATTTCTCTGAATAAAAGTGTGACAATAACTCCTTTAATCCATAACCATCAACCCAGATTTGGAAGCAATTTCAATGCTCAAGACAAGCAAAATTCTTTTAATGAGGAAGAACCATTTTTTTCACGGTACACTAAGGTGACAATTCCTACTGCAAGCAATAATGTTCACCAGGATTACAGGTTTTCTTCAAATAGTCCCAGTATAGTATCCAATAATAACTACTGTAATAGCAACCATGTAAAATCGAAACCTGTTTGCAAACGAGCAGATTTAGATCAGAGACCAGTGGCAATGAAGACCTCTACCCATTCTCTTTTAAGTTATAATGAATTAAATTATCAACATGCGAACGTTCAAGATCAAAATACACTTCAATCAAATCAAAAGGATTTTACTTCTTTGCAGTCATACAGACAGGAATCAGCTTTTGCGCGGAAAGAACAGTACGAAAACGAGTTAAGCCAATTTATCAACAGCATTAATGACTCGTGTTCAAATTCTTTGTATGAACCATCCACATTCCCATTTGATAATAGTGCTGTACATAGCTCATCACACTTAAACAAAAAGTATATGCATTCAAAAATAAACGTAAGTAGAAAGAATTGTGTCAATGAAAATACAATAGACAAGACAATTAATTTAGAGGATAAAACCCCAACAACGGTAAAGATGATCCAACAGATCAACCCTACTTCAACTGTAATTCCCTGCGTCCATTGTAGATTTAAAACAACAGATTTTCATGACTGGTTCGTTCATAACAAAAGTTGCCACAAAACTATTTCTGTTGTCTGTCCTTTTTGTGGCTATCGTCAAAGTAAAAAGCCGTACATGCAAATCCACGTATGTTCAGTACATTTGGGATATAAGCCTTATTCATGTCACATTTGCCAATTTTCAACTGCGTGGAAAAGTTATTTGAAAATTCACCTTTCAAAACATAATGAAGGTCTATAGGTTACTGACAGTACAACATTTGTATACATAATTTTACTAAATAAATTATTTTTGTATAGCATAAAGTATAATTGTAACCCTGATGTGTGGGTATAAGATTTTTATAAAGAAATAAATAATTTTAGCAGTAAGTTAACTTTATAATAGCAGTTAATTTTGTTGTGAACATATTTATTTCAATCTAATTTTATTCTCATTATATAATATTTGTTGTCTTTTTTATTTTTTAATTTTGCTGATTTATAAATCACTGCTAAAAACTTCATAATTTTTAAGTCAAAAGGAAGATTATCTAGAAATAATATACCTTTTACTAAAATGAAGTTACATTAAATTTGGAAGAAACATAATAATAGTGATTGGTTACAACAAAGAGTAAGCATTCAGTCGTAGTTTACTAGGAGTAAGGGGGGGGGGAGGACTTGATTCCAAACACAAAATAATAAATAAAGTATAAAACCATTTTATTTGTTTTTGTCGGTCATAAAGTCATAAGAGAAAAGTCACAAGAAAAGGAGTAATCTTCATCAAAAACCGTCATTTAATATCAAGAATTTTAACAGTTACATTACATTTTTTAATTATGATTATGATGTACGGGGGTAGTTCAGAAAGTATGTACACTAGTACCTACTCTCACAAGCGAGGGAATCTTTTTTAGGTTTCTGTACAAAGTACAAAAAGAAACCTTATATAACGGCTGTTTGTCTGTCTGTCCTTTGGTGTCGTCAGTCCGTTGGCTTGTTTCAATTCATAAACTACAGCTAGAACTAGCTATGTTCTATAGCTAGAAACATAAAATTTGGCACACAGGTGCATGTCGGCGTTTGAAACAACTGGACACATTTTGGAGTTTCGACACTTAATATTTCCAAGATGGCGGCCCGGCCAATATGGCGGGTGACTATAAAAAAGTGTTTAGTTACAATGACATGTTATACATCAATTTAAAGGTCTTGCAGTGTAGAAAAAGAATATTCAACTAATAAAATAACACACGTAATATTTTCAATATGGTGGGCGACTAAAAAAGGTTTTAGTCACCATGACATGTTATACATCAATTTCAAGGTCTTGCAGTGTAGAAAAAGAATATTCAACTAATAAAATAACACACGTAATATTTTCAATATGGCGGGTGACTAAGAAAGGTTTTAGTCACCGTGGCATGTTATACATCAATTTAAAGGTCTTGCAGTGTAGAAAAAGAATATGCATCTGTTACACCTGATAATTTTAACTAAGTCGTACAGAAACCGGCGATTATCGCCTCACGTACGTTAGTGAAGCGCGCCTTACTTGTTTTTCAATACATACATCTGCGTTTAAGAAGTTGACATCTGCGTAATAGAATTTATCGCACTGAAGAGAACAAGTGAGGTTTGACCTTTCTAGAGAGTTGCTTTGAGCAATGGTATTACTTTATGTGTGACATGTCTATCAAAAATATGCCAAGAGTGAGGACTGTGCGGTTATCTGCTTCTTTCTTGCAGAAGGAAAAGCATGCCACAAAATTTTCTGAACTCATTATGACGGGAGAATAAACCTGAATGGCTCATTACACCCTTAAGATCAAAAGAGAATCAGAACAGTGGTATCACATACCTTTACCATTGACCAAAAAAATGACAACTTAAATTTCTGCAAATAAAAATCATGGCATCTGTGTAGTGGAAAGTGGCCATTTTGATTTAATTTTTGCCACAAGGTGTGACAATTAACACAGCAAGTAATTGTGTGACCCTAGAAAGTTTGGAGGGCTATTCAAAATAAAAGAAGGGGGATGCTGTAAAATTTAGTCAGCTTGTTGAATGGTAAGGCTTGCCCGCACACCACTAATTTACTTAAGTACTCGTTTGGATGGATGATTTGAAACTACCCTGCCCACTTTCCTGACTTGACGCCTTCTGATTTCCATCTGTTCACCTCCCTTAAGACTTACACAGCTGGCTTTAAACGTGGAAACACCACTATCACGTCACGTGATATCACATGGCGTGATGATAGTGTAGCTGCAATATATGCAAACATTACTAAATAACACCGCACACTTTTTTCACGTCACTTGATGTTACTTGACGTGATAGTAGTGTGTTTCCACCTTAAATTGGAATGTTTAACCGATGAGGAGGTCACAGCAGAGATCCTAAAGTGGAGTAAAAAGGAGGCAAAAAACTTCTTCAGCGAGGGCATAAAAAAAAGTTTATTTCGAGGTGTCAAAAATGCGTTGAACAGGACGGCAAATATGTTTAAAAAATAAGTGACATGCATGATAATGACACCCCGAAATTCTTTCTTTTTTTTCTTTTTGTTAAATAAAGTTAGGAAAATTAGGAAAATCGAGTACTCTTACTCTGAGCTGGATATTTAGTGGCCAGGAGCCCAAGAAAAATTGCAAAAAAAGTAATTGAGTAACTTTGTTGAGAAGATTGTTAATTGAAAAATTCTTACGTCTCGCTTTAAAATTAGTGAATTCATACTTATAAAATTTTTGGTACTTATTTAATTAGGCAACCCTGATGGATTAAAACCAATTAACCTCATTTTTGAGGTTAATTCGGATGTTTGCGAATAAATCGCTTCCTCCCTCTGGCTCGGAGACCAATTGACGACCAGATCAAAATTGAAGATGATAAAATTTCACACATGAAACATTATGTTTATATCTTAAGTACAACGTTAGAGAATAAAGTGCTCCATTGTTTCCGTTCAAGGTAAAGAAGAAAAAAAAATGTATTACATAGATAATTGTCCATTCACATTGACGATGACTGCGATAATTATGCAACTATTCTTTCTAATACTTAGTACGAAAATAATAAACTTAATTAAATTATTTAATTTATTATTATTATTATTACTTTTTTTTTATTTTTTTAATTGAAATAAAAAGCAAGTGATAATTTGTTTTGTGCATACGATTATTTACCTGTTGACTTTATAATAGTTCTTTCATTGGATTATAAAGATTTTTTTTTTTTTTTAATAATTTTNTTGTCTTTCAAGTATTAAGTTACAAATAATTTTTCTTTATTTTAAAACATAAACAACATGTTCTTTAACAATGCAAAATTAAATGGAATAATCCCATAAATTTTTATTATCATACAAAGTCAAAGTATGAAGAATAACATTGTACAAGAAAATTACGAGTAAAAACTTAAATGTATATAAAATAAAGAAAAATTATTTGTAACTTAATACTTGAAAGACAAACATATCTTATAATTAGTCATATTTTCTTGATTTAATTCTTTAAAAAGTTTTTTTTTTTATTTTTTTTTTTTTTACAAAGATACGTGCTATGGTGAAAATCGCATCCACACCAAACATCTCGGCAGTGGTACCAATGTGAAAGTGGAACGTGGTATGAAAAATTTGAAAGAAACTAGTATCAAAAGAGGTCATGAACATTTAACAAGTGTTAATTCTGTAACAGTGCTCGTGGAGAGTCGAAAAGATTACACAAACAAAAAAAATATTGAATAATTTTAATTTAAGAGAATGCTCCTAGGCTCCTAGCGATGCGACAATACAATCAAAATTGATTGAAAAGTATGACAGAAATATTGTTATTAGTTATTACGATTCAGTGTTAACAGCGATACTGCGGATGTCTTCTCTTATAATTGCTGCAGCAGTTTCAACGTTCTTCTTCTTGATTTAGATTTTTATTTTCGAACCAAAGCGTTATAGAAAGAATAACAACATGAGTATCGCGGAAACAAATCGTCTTTTTTTGGTTTCATTGTCATGGCAACATTCTTGCCATAATTTTGCTTCTATTGCTTATATTTTGCTTCGGGTGATGTCGAATTGGGCCCACGGTCTGTTAAGGTCGTAAAAATTATTAAAGTAAAAAAAAAAAACACTCTTTTGATGTTCAATCCACACTAACTTTTATTTTATAACACATTGAACAAGTTAACTATTCTTAAACAAGTTAAACAAGTCTAGGTCAAGTATGTAAAGTAAACTTGCTGTCTGTCACTTGTTACATGTCTGTCATATGTTCAGTCAAATCTGATCATTCACTCTCAACACTTTCCCTATTTGTCTGAACACACACACTGAAACATTCATCTACACACACACACGTTTTCTAGAGTCAGTCTGTTTAGTTAAGTCCAACCTCATTACACAGAGTTTTGAGTCTTGGTCTGTGCAAAGGTTTAGTCATCATATCTGCTACATTAAATTGTGTGCAAATTTTTTCTACTTCAATTTCTCCTTCCAGTACCTTTTCCCGGACGAAGAAGTGTCTTATTTTGATATGCTTAGTTCTACGATGATATTCGGGGTTCTGAGCTAGCTTCACCGATGCCTCGTTATCAACATGTAGAACCGGTATTTTCTTCATAGATGTTAAATTTTTGAATAAACGTTTGAGCCACACAGCTTCCCTAGCGGCCTCGCTTGCTGCTACAACTTCTGCCTCAGTAGTTGATATTGCAACTGAAACTTGACGCTGACTGAGCCATGATATAGCTCCTCCAGCATACTTGCAGATCACTCCAGTAGTTGATCTTCCACTGGTATTATCACCACCGTGGTCTGCATCACTAAAACATTCAAGTATACCACTCTGATGATTTGGTTTGTAAGTTATTCCATAATCTGTAGTTCCTCTGATATACCTAAAGATTCTCTTGANGGGGTCCGAGCCCCCTATACATAAATAATTATGTTTTTATGACACAAAATTCTAAAATAAACTTAAAAATACATTTTTAAGCCACTATCACAAAACCATAAATGACCTGGGAGTTAAATTAAGTAGGTGTTGCCTGCTGCATTTGGTGGTTGATTGTGTATATATGTACTTAATGCATTTAATTAGAAACTAATATTTTTTTGGTTTATTAATTTAATCAAGCACGTTATTAGTTACCATTAATGCCCATATATTTTAAATGCGCAGCAAAATATATTATTATAAAAAAAAGCGCATATATACATAATTTTTGTAGTTTTTTTTTTTTAGAAATTCGGAAACTTCAAGGCTCCGTCGGGAGACCTGAGTGTTAACCGATATAGCTAAAATTTGGCACACGGTGTCCTCTCATGGGTTCACAAGTTTTCTCGATGTGCGCCACCTCTTGGTGAGTTTTGGGTCGTATAATTCAGACAAAACTGGCAAAAAGCTTTGGCAAAGAAACTCGCAAAAATGTTGTAAATTCCCGTTTTTCGAACTCATTGCGCGACCGGAAAACATTGAAGTATTAACGATATTTAAATTTATTTTACTTTTTTGAGCCATAAAATAAGCATAAAAAACTATAGCGTGTTGATCGTAAAATTTTAAGAAAAATTACAAAAATTACAAAAAATGTTCAATTTCGTGAATTTTAATAAACTTTTAGTGCGATGCGCGACCGGAAGACATCAACCGATTTTACAAATTTTTACGTTGTTTTTCTTCTTATTGTAGGGGGCAAGTTTTCCGCACTATAGCGGTTCGAGAAATAAAATAATTTTTTTCGGCCCACCCTACTCTACAATCATAACCTGCAGAAAGGAATGCTCGCATCCACCTTAGTTTAAAATATACTCAAATTGACTCAAACATCTAAAAATATTTGGTCAACAACGCGCAAATTTACGAGCGGAGAATATTGTGGTGTTTTGTTCCAAGAGGAACTTAAAATATCTAGCAAATATTGACAATATTTTCAAGAATGGTAGGGGTGAGTGGGGCAGGTTGTCAAAAATTTAAGATTTTTTTTTTTTTTTTTTTTTTTTTTTTTTTAATTCAAAGCTATAAAAATATGTTCTTAAGAATGATCAAAATGGTTTCGGGAAGTTTTTTTATTCGGTGCATTCTCAATTTCTAAGTACCATTGTTTTTTTTAAACTTCCAGCTACATGTGGCACAAGTTTCATTTATCTAGCATTAGTAGAAGTATTTTTATTTTATTTTTTTAAAGTTTTTTGTGACAACATGCCCCTTCGATGGGCAGGTTGTCACTTGGTATGGGGTAAGTTGTCACAAGAAAATGCTTCAAGATTTGGTTAGTTAAAATAATAATTATTATTATTTATGGCGCTATCAGTCTTGTACAGGCAAAATATTTTTCTTTTAGGAATCATTTATGTTAATTTTACTGCAGTACCAATGCAAGCAGTGGCGTACAGAAGTATTTTATCTTGGTGGGGCAAACATACTTAGTGATGCCCCCTATATTTTATGCCCCCCCCCCCCTTAAAGTTTTTTTTCACCATAAAAAATACCCCTCTCTTTTTTCAATGTTGGCATGATTTTTTTTTTTTTTATTTATTTATTTTTTTTTATTTATTTATTTATTTTTTTATTATTATTATTATTTGTTTATTTTAGTTGTTTCCACGCCATGTATTTACATTATGCAATTATACGCTTTAATTGTCTAATTTATTTTGATACTATTTTTGTTTTCTTAACTATTTTGATTTTACTTCCGAGCTTACCGAAGGAACAGAAGCTATGTTTCGAAGAAAAACATTTTTAGGTCTCCGATTTCAAAAATTTCTAGACAGAAATCCGTTTCAGACATCAGGAAACATTTTTGGTTCCGTGTCTTTCTGTTGATCGGTCTATTTGTCGGTCTGTAGTCTGTCGCTCAATACTTGCGAACAAACATATCTTAAAAACTACTCGTCCGATTTTATTAAAATTTGGATGGTAGGTCAGAATTAGCCCATCAGCTGTTAAGCATCTTTTAATTCCTGTTTCATTTGAAAGTTTGGATATTTAAAAATTCGACCACGAAATTCCTGAGCTTATTTGAGGGATGTTAGAAGTGTGGCAATTTCAGGAAAAATTACTACTTTTCATAAGCTTTCAAATGGTATAAATTAACGTTAAGATCAACGGACTAGTTTTTGAATTATGGTGGTCGAATGTTACAGGACGTGACATTTTTCGGTCAAGACCACAACCAATTCTTGTACAAATGCAAAAACGGTTTCCCCGACCGAACCCACAATACTTGGGGTACTTAAAGGACATTTGACGCTGAACAAAAAGTACCTATAATATAAACATGGATCCGGCACAGCTTAGTTTTTGAGATATTCGCAAATAGCATTTTAAAACATCACTTTTGGTGGTGTTTTATCCTTACAATTCTCAAATACTACGCTTTGTGCCATTATAATGCAAATCTTGTTGGGGCAAATTACTCTAATTGTAGCTCTTTAAACCAAAAGAGCTAAAAATTGAGCGTTGTTGGAGATCACCTTAATGAATTGACTAATAAAGTGTCAGGGACATAGAATTTAGAAATTTTCCTAAATATCAACGGTTATATGTTGTTCAGAGCTGGCATAGATATCAGTCAACGAAAAATTCTTTTCTCTATTCGGTTTTCTTCTTAGTATTTTATAAGGTCATAAGAAGAGCATTGAAGAATTGTAAGGATGAACGTCCAACAATTATGATTTTTGTAAATATCTCAAAAACGAAGCTGTTCCGGATCCATGTTTATATAGGTTCTTTTTTGTTCAGTGTCAAATTTCCTATTAGTACCCCAATTATTGTAGTTTCGTTCGGGGAAACCTTTTTTGCATTTGTACAAGAGTTGGTTGTGCTGAACAATCATGACTGCCGCTAAGATTGTTGGCAGTCAGATATCTCGTTGCACTTTTTGCAGAGAAAATAAACGCTAAATATCATAGTTTCTCTGTATAGTTTATAATTCCCGTAAAAAGCTATGCACAACTAAACTCAATATAAAATACAATTTGACATATAGAGCAAAATAACAAAGACAGAAAATTATATAGGTAAACATTATACGTCATCGCGTGAATCCATTGACATAGCTCCTCCTTTGCGTGCAATGTTATTGCTGAGGCTTCTCGGTGGGGATGAACCAGTCCTACTATACTGCCACTTCTTCCTTTGCTGAAGCAATTGATGAAATTCGTTTTTCCAGAGGCACCAAAGTTCATCAGTTACATGTTGCACATGACGCCACCTTCTTTTAAGCCATTGCCATGAGTTTGCTCGGCAAACCATGTCTTTTCTCACTTCTGAGTCTGCTGCCCTAATATTATTTGGCACCTTCGGGTCATTCGATTTGAAAGGGAGTGACATCTCGCAATGTTTATTCAGCCTGTGTATTTGATCCTTCTTTACTTTACTAATTAACTCACGATTATTTACCGTCAATCTTAGCCCATGATTAAAACTTTCTACATTTTTATTTTTATCTAATAGGTTGTTTAAAACTTCCTTTTCTGGCATTTCTGACATCTGAACATTTATATTTTGAATAGGGTCGTTGTTTTGGTTACTATCTATTTTAATTTGGGGGTAACCTTTAGAGGTCGATGCGACGGGCAGTAGAAGTTCCCTTGATATTGGCTCAGGCTGCAATGGTGGTGTAGGCTCAGGCTGCGATGGTGATGGTGGTGCAGGCTCAGGCTGCGATGGTGGTGTAGGCTCAGGCTGCGATGGTGGTGCAGGCTCAGGCTGCGATGGTGGTGTAGGCTCAGGCTGCGATGGTGGTGTAGGAGAGTCCTGTTCTACCTGTAGGGAGGGCATCAACGCTTCACTCTTGCTAGCTGTCATTGGTGTTGTTGAAAGTTTTAAGTTAGTTCCTAAAATCGCCTCAAGGTCTCCGTCCGTCAGGGTTTTATTCTTTAAAACTGATCCTATAAATAGGTTTTCTTTAAGCTGCTCTTCGAGCTCGACTTGTCTTTTCCGTATTTCGGCGTTACGACGCAATATCTCTCTTTGAGCCATAATATGTGTGATCGATACCTTAGACATACTTGAAATTTTGGATTTCTGATAACTAACTTTAGAATTTACTGCACTGACTTTGGATTTTTCGGAACTAACTTTAGATCTGTGGGGACTACGAGATGTTCTCTTCGATAGGGAGGTACTAGGGACAGTAATCGGTACTGCAGATAACAATTTTATCTGATCATCTAGGAAACTATCTAATTTGTCGAATAAGATTTGACTCTTAAGTACAGACGCATTATCTTTATCGGTAGAGGTGTTGAGGCGCTCGATTTTATCCCTTAACTCAATCATTAAAATGGTCATCTCACTCAAAGATGAACTCGCTACAGCTCGGGTTGAGTCATCCTTAATTAATCCAAAAATATTTAAAACCTCCGCTTGCTTTCTTTCTTACTTATTCTCAAGCGCACGGAGATTTTTCTCTATTAAATAAATTTGGTATGACTTACCCTTTTCTGTGGGATTTCGTGACCTGGACTCTCGGACTTCATCTCGCTCCTCGAGTACCTCGCCGTCACACTGCAAAGTCGAATTTTCTTCCAAGACTTGGTTATTCATAATTTTCTCAGACGATGTCAGTTTCTTCCGTTGAAAGCCTTTTTACTACTTCTTAAACTGAAGTCTGTTTCTTTTCTTCTGTTAAAGCTTTTTTACTATATGATTCTTCAACTGAAGTCTGATTCTTCAATCATAAATTTTTTTACTATGCTTTTCTACTGTTTCTTTAACTCATATAGCTTTTTACTATGAGTGCCGCTATGATTGTTGGCAGTCAGATATCTCGTTGCACTTTTTTACAGAGAAAATAAACGCTAAATATCATAGTTTCTCTATATAGTTTATAACTCCCGTAAAAAGCTATTCACAACTAAACTCAATATAAAATACAATTTGACATATAGAGCAAAATAACAAAGACAGAAAATTATAAAGGTAAACATTATACGTCATCGCGTGAATCCATTGACACTATTGACCTAAAATTCCACGTCTGGTAACATTCGATCCACCATAATTCTAAAAATAGTGATCTTAAAGTTAATTTATACCATTTGAAAGCTTATGAAAAGTAACGTAAGTAACTTAAGCAACTTAACAAATGATTAGCAGCGGATGAATTAAAAATAAATGAGTGATTCTGAAATTTTTTTTGTGCTCTTTAAAAATTAATTGTTCCTTTGCCTTATGTCTCTATCTCATTTAGTTTTTGAAATGGTAGGATTTTCTGAAAATTTCCGTAAAATACTTCCGAAAAAAAGATATAATAACTTGATATCTTGAGAACTATATTTTTTGCTGCATTTGACCCATAAAATCCGCAATTTCCGTTATGGAATTCTATCGCGGGTTACCCTGTAAAAATAAAATTAAAAAAAAAAACGTGGAGGAGCCGAGGAGAGTTTTAATGCCCCCGTCGCGTCGCCAAAAGTGGCGGGGTGGTGCCCCGCCTGCCCTCCCGTTATGTACGCCACTGAATGCAAGGTTCTGTAATTTATTACAAATGCTTCCGCTGCGTAACGAGGGGAACAGTCTCTAAATTTTAGAACCCTAACCGCCTCCATGAGCATGATCACATCTGAAGCATACCGTCCTCTAGTGGTTTTTGCCTTGTAATTGCTCACCATTTTGCCTAGAGCAGACCAGATTTTGCTAAAATCTGGTTCATGACCCCCCCTCAAATTGTTAGGTTTGTTACAAAGAAGCGTTGGCAAGGGTTTGTTTTGATTGTTTTTTACACACGTTAAAAATGCAAAATCCAATTTCCCGTTTTGGATTGAACTTTATATTATAACCACCCTAATGAAACATGTTTTATCTACGATTGTTACGAAATATAAACATTGCATCTCTGTTTAGATGCGTAGAAAGTGATTCTTTACGTAGTTGTATTAATTGCTCATGCGCGTCTCATAAATCTGAAGAATTCCTCTTTTTTACCACCCTAGGGCGGTAGAGAAGAAAAATTCTTCACCTTTACGCACGATTGGCAAGTTTGTTTACATTTAACAAAACTAATTTCATGTTGGTTTAATAAATGTAACTGTTTATATCGATTTTTGTGAAAATCAATGAGTGATTTAAATGATAATGACGAAAATAAGGAGAATAATACGCCTTCCGAAATAATTAATTCGGCAAAAAATACAACTAATAATTATGTAATCTTTATCAAAAGAGAAACACGAACTTGCATACGGGAAGTTGGAAGTTTATTAATCTAACAATCCTAGATAAAGTACAGTACGCAACTCGCGCGAAAACGGCATTTTGCATTGCTCGTGAGGTTTTACTACCCTCGCTGTCGCTCGAGTGCAAACTCTACAATCGCATGCAAAATGCTACTTTTCGCACTCGACGCGTAATGTACTATTTCATAACTATTGATTAAATGGCATAGTTTCTTATTAGCCCAGTCAAATTAGCCACGAATTCATCAAATACGAGAAAAAAATCCCGAAGTTTTGAAACTTGGCAGAGTTGTTGATTTGAGTGTCCTGCACAACATACTAAATGTCCCCGTGGTTGGGGGGCGAGCGCGAGGTGGGAGGGCCCCTAACCCATTACTGCCCAGCGTATGATATTTCATACACTTTTTTTATTGTTAAAAAAGTAGTCTTGGGGGTGACCTATGGCATTTTTATCTCTTATTTTTAGGACAATTCTACTCTTGAACATTGTACTGTATTGTTCTATTGGTTCTCTTTGTTGCAACTTCTTTTTATAAGATTTTTTTTTCATTTGTAAGTTTGATCAACATTTTACTGTCTCTCAGGATGGAACGCAGGTTATACTATTCTTCATAAAACTCCACTAATTTTATTTAAACTTTATAAATAATTATTTTCCAATAAAATAAGGTTGAAATATGTTGGTTATGTTCAAAAACAATTTTTAGAAATAATTATGTAAGATTTATAAACAATTGATTTATTGCGTATGATATATCATACGCTGGGCAATAAGGGGAAACAAATGTATTGGTATATTGCTTTCTAGGATCATCCTGAAAAGGATGCAGAAGCACTTTTAGTGTCACTAAGAGAGATGGATGAAGAAGAAGAGATTGCAAACAACATTCCAATGCTTATATTGTGAAATGTAAGAGTCGGAAGTAGTGCTAATAGGAGCTGTGGAGGGGGAAGATAGTGGCCTAGACCTAGATGATGTAGGGAGTAATTTAGATGTAACATTCGAAAAACATCATGATTTTGAACAAACATGGATGATTTTGGCATAGGTGGTCACCACTATGTGAAACAGGTTATCAGGGGTAAACCCCTGCGTTATGGCTACAAATTTTGGTGCCTTACAGCACCAAAATAAGGGATA
>KZ651443.1:32726-51511 GCA_001010745.2 Gerris buenoi | reverse complement strand
TTTTTTTTTTTTTTTTTTTTTTTTTTTTTTTTTTTTTTTTTTTTTTTTTTTTTTTTTTTTTTTTTTTTTTTTTTTTTTTTTTTGTACATAAATATTTTGTTTGAGTAATTTAAACCAAAAAACAAATGAAAATTTATATATACTATTCCTATTATAATTATTTTTGATACAAAAGTCCTATTTCACAAGTACTATGTCCATTTCTGGACATAGGCCTCCATCATGCTTTTCCACACTTCCCTATCCTGTGCTCTCTATGTCCAGTTTACCCCGGCTTCTTGCTTTAAATCGTCTGACCATCTTGTCGCGGGTCGTCCTCGTCTCCTTTTTCTTCCTCTAGGGTACCACTCTGTCACTGCTTTTGTCCATCTTCCGTCGTCCTGCCTTGCCAAGTGTCCGGCCCACTTCCACTTAATACTCTTCGCTTCTATAACAGCATCATTTATTTCCGACATTCTTTTAAGTTCTGCGTTTCTAATTCGATCCCTTCTTTTTACTCCAAAGCAGGCTTCTCTCCATAGCCCTTTGAGCAACTCGTATTTTCTCGGCATCCTTTTTCGTCATTGCCCAAGTCTGACACCCGTTTGTCAATCAAGGTATAATGCAAGCCTCGAACACTTTCTTCTTAAGCCCGATTTCCATATTACTTTTAAAAATAAATTTCAGGGCCCAATATTTGTTCCATGTAATTGAAATGCGGCGGTCGATCTCCTTTTTGGTCCCCTGTCGAAAAGATAGTAGCTGACCAAGGTACGTCGCCTCGTTGACCCATTCCAGTTTATTTCCATCAACTGTTATTTCTTCTTCCCTTGCATTAGACATTATTTTAGTTTTCGCTGCATTTATTTTAAAGCCAGGTTGTTTCCCTGCTATATTTAAGCTCTCTAAGACATA
Organism: Gerris buenoi; assembly: GCA_001010745.2. Classification (NCBI taxonomy): domain Eukaryota; kingdom Metazoa; phylum Arthropoda; class Insecta; order Hemiptera; family Gerridae; genus Gerris; species Gerris buenoi. Next base: position 50,617 of record KZ651443.1, on the reverse strand, counting down.
TCTCAGCTCCTCAATAGATTTACATATTACGACCACATCATCTGCGAACCTCAAATGCGTCAGCTTCTCTCCATTAATGTCCAAACCTGCGTCACCCCACTCGATCCGCTTAAAAGCTGCTTCGCTCGCTGTTACGAATATATCCGAGGATAACGGTTCTCCTTGTTTTTTTATTTTATTTTATTTTTTAAGATTGTAGTGCTAACAGGCAATTTCAGCCTAAAAGGAAGCACAGTCAAAATTTAAGGCAAAAATTAACTAAATATAGAAGAATTAATTATAGAATTAAATATAGAATTAATTTTCTTAAAATTTAGGCTTTTCTTAAAAACATTTAAAGATTCAAAGAATGGATCAGTATCTCCTAAAAATGTATTAAAAAGGTCCATGGCTTGATCCATTGTACTGCTCTGACCATAGCTGGTACGATGGAAGTTAGTATGAAACAAGTCCTTATTCCTAGTCGAATATNAAAAGGTCCATGGCTTGATCCATTGTACTGCTCTGACCATAGCTGGTACGATGGTAGTTAGTATGAAACAAGTCCTTATTCCTAGTCGAATATGTAGGTATCCTAAATCGACATTTCTCCAGTAGAGCAGGAACATCGTATATATTGTTGATAATTTTAAACAAAAATATTGCTGCCGCTTCCATCCTTCTATTGAGTAGTGAATTCATATCTAGTGAATCTAATCTTTCCTCATAGCTTAGAGGGGATAAATCATTATTCTTGAAACCAGGTAAATAATTGGTGAATCTCCTTTGGCATCTTTCCAGTTGCATAACTTGAGTTTTATAAGTCGGTGACCAGATGACACAACAATATTCCAAAAACACCCCTCTTGTTTCACACCCCTCTCCTGTTTAAATCTTTTGCAAGATCTTTCAGGTTTAACCGAAACTTCACTCTGTTCGTAGAACTGCTTTATTTGTCTGATATACTCTGATTCAACGTTTGCTTCTTTTAGACTGAGGTACATAAACGAATGGTTCAGAGAGTCAAACGCTTTTTCTTTTTTCGCTTTTTTTCTTTTTCTGTAGGTATTGAATTGTTCTCTAAAATTTTATTGAACATTACAGCCAAAACCGGTATTATAACAGGAGCCGAAAGTTTAATCATTTCATTAGTAATTTGGTCTTCTCCAGGTGCCTTATTGTTTTTTAATTTTTTCACTACTTTTCGAACTTCCTCTTCTAAAATTGGAGGGATGCTAACTATATCACTCGAGTGTCCTTGTGTGTTTATTGAGTATTCGTTTTCCCGACTCGAATAGAGCTCTCTGTAGAAATCTGTCGCTGTTTTGATAATTTCATCTCGGTCTCTAGTAATAATGCTATTTGGTAACTTGAGACTAGGGATCCAAGATTTTCCTGCACTCAGTGCTGACTTTGCTTTTTTAACAGAGTTACTACCTTCAATAAAATGTTGGACCAATTTAGCATTATATTCGTTTATATCATTCTTTATTTCTTTTTTCACCAGTTTGCATGTTATGTAGTAGTAGTAGTATAGAACTGTATTAAAATGATACCATTTTTTTACAGTGATTTGAACATTTCCTTTAAAATTTTACAAAAAAGCAACAAAAAAAAGAAAAAGCAACAAACATTTAACTTTGATGAGACAATTTTAACTTTTCCTCTTCTGCGGAATGAATACTTGACACAAACTACTTTAATGTAGTTAATAAAAATTATTTAAGTTAGATAACAACTATTGACTGATCTATAATAATATTTCTCAATAACAACATTATAACAATATTTCTGATCTATACGGCCAAATGAAAAAACTTACATATACAGTATGTCCCCAGTTCGAGTTGCCTATACGTGTAAATGACAAAAAATTTCATTTTTCGAGAAAAAGTTATTCTTTTTAATAATTTTTGCTTGTTTTCAAATGAAGATTTATCATATTAAAAACTTCGTACTATTTACACTGTACCCAAAAAGTACAATTTTCAAAAATAGTACAAGAGTAAAGTGAGGTTATTTTTGNAAATTTTCATAAGCCAGCCCAGAGATAGTTTAAAAATGTTAAGGGAAAGTGGAACTAGTCCACATTCTAAACGGACCGCAAAATTAGGAGTGGTAACAGGTAGATTTAATATTCTTTTAAAGCAATTAAGTTACACCTTTTCAATAACATTAAACAATTTTAAACCCCAGAGACTTGACAGCCATACAGTACTACACTTAAGACTATTGAGTCTAATAAAGTAACCCTTGGTTGCCACGAGTTCACTTTGATTTTGCCCATAAGGGCGAGCGCAGAACTAATCGCCTTGTTGCCTTTGGATATAGCAGTTGCTGCAGTGGAATAAAAACTCCTAGAAGCTGAAAAACATATACCTAAATAGTTAAAGTGCTTAACTGAGTCTAAAACCTTTCCTTGATAGAAAAAGTTTATGGAAACTTGTTTATGGAGCCTACCTCTATGGAAAATAACAATTTTGGTTTTGCTAGAGTTAACAGTCAAACCTCTTCTGTGACAATAAAGTTCAAGAACCTTATGCATTTTATTATGATGCACAGGTGTAAGTCCAAGCAGGGCCATATCATCTGCAAAGAGAAGAACCGGGACATCAACCAGGGAATTAATGGAGGGACCGTAGAGCCCTTCAGCCCTTAAAAAGTCTTCAAAGTCGCTTAAAAACAAGGCAAATAACAAAGGGCTTAAGATTTCACCCTGCAAGATACCCTCTGTGATGTCGTACCACTTCTTAAAGCCAACGTTGACTGATACTCTGCTGGTTGCATTCGTGTACAGAGGCCAGCTCGGTATCCCCCAATAATTGGCTAAGGAAGTACCAGAGACGCAAATTAAGAGAGTAAAAACACTATCATATCAATTCTCCCTTGAAATTCTGCCTAGAGGGTGAAAGCGCGGAAATCCTCAACAAAATTAATTAACCGATTGAAATTACTTAGTAGTGTAAGATACGAAAAAAAAAAAAAAAAAAAAAAAACTTGAGAATATAACCCCTAGAAAAACCGCTACTTTAGCATCTGCTCTCTACCAACAATTGAATTGATAAATTTATTTATTTTTTTACAAAAGCTAATCGTGGGATTATTGAGAGCATAAACAAAGCTCTCACCTGTTTCCACTTTCAGAACCAATCTACTGTCTAGCAGAGCGGCACATTCCAAAATTATATGATACAGTATATTATCCGAGATCTCTTGATGACAAAATTTACAAAGAGGTTTAAAATTGTATTTTCCCGAGAGCCTAATCTGGGCGACTGCTCTGATAAAGCATATCGGTGTTTTGAAAGATAAATAGCCCTGGGGACCTTCCCTTATACATAGCTCTTTAAAAATTAATGCGTAGTTAGATTCCTGCCTATGTTCTTTGTCTCTATTGTGTAAAAAAGTTTGTATTTTTTTAAGGATTTCTTTTTTATTCTTCTGGAGCAGATCTAGCCTAGGGTTATTCCACAAATCAAGGCTGTCAGCATCTGCAAAGAAGGGTTTCAACTGAGCAAACCAGTTTGAAGCACCCACTCTCGTCAGACACTCCTCAACTTGCTGCTTAAGGTACATCAGAGGGTATCTCTTGGGGGACATATCCAAAATTTTCATAAGCCAGCCCAGAGATAGTTTAAAAATGTTAAGGGAAAGTGGAACTAGTCCACATTCTAAGCGGACCGCAAAATCAGGAGTGGTAACAGGTAGATTTAATATTCTTTTAAAGTAATTAAGTTGCACCTTTTCAATAACATTAAAAAATTTTAAACCCCAGACTTGACATCCATACAATACTACCCTTAAGACTATTGACTCAAAGTAACCCTTGGTTGCCATGAGTTCATTTTGATTTTGCCCATAAGTGCGAGCACAGAACTAATTGCCTTGTTTCCTTTGGATATAGCAGTTGCTGCAGCGGAATAAAAACTCCCAGAAGCCGAAAAACATATACCTAAAAAGTTAAAATGCTTAACTGAGTCTAAAACCTTTCCTTGATAGAAAAAGTTTGGCAACTGTTTAGGGAGCCTACCTCTATGGAAAATAACAATTTTGGTTTTGCTAGAGTTAACAGTCAAACCTCTTCTGTGACAATAAAGTTCAAGAACCTTAAGCATTTTATTAAGATGCACAGGTGTAAGTCCAAGCAGGGCCATATCATCTGCAAAGAGAAGAACCGGGATATCAACCAGGGAATTAATGGAGGGACCGTAGAGCCCTTCAGCCCTTAAAAAGTCTTCAAAGTCGCTTAAAAACAAGGCAAATAACAAAGGGCTTAAGATTTCACCCTGCAAGATACCCTCTGTGATGTCGTACCACTTCGTATAGCCAACGTTGACTGATACTCTGCTGGTTGCATTCGTGTATAAGTTTTGAATAATGCGTATTATTTTGGGGCTTATTCCCAAATCATAAAGTCTATGCCATAGAAACTCGTGTACTAGCGAGTCAAATGCTCTTCTCAGATCTACAAAAGCAACGTACAATCTTTGGCCTTTATTAAGGTTAAAGTTAATTATGGATGAAAGAGTGTAAATATGATCGAGACAACTTCTTCCACTTCTAAAACCTGCTTGATGTTCAGGTAGCAGACCATTTGACTCCACATACTCCACCAGTCTCTCGTAAAGAATGCGGGTAAAAATCTTAGTAATTGAATTGATAAGAGCTATCCCTCTATAATTATCAGGATTTTTAAAGTCACCCTTTTTAAATAACATTTTAGTGTTACATTGAGACCATTGCATAGGTATCTCTTTGGAAGACATAACGTTGTTGAAAATATTGAGAAGATACTGAATGCCTAGATCAGGCAGGTTTTTGTAGAACTCATTCCCTATACTGTCCGGACCCGGTGCCTTGCCTGATTTACAAGCAGCAAGACTTTTCCTTACCTCTTGGTAAGAAATTTCTGAGTCTAGAAATGGGTGGCAAACACCAAAGAACTTGTCAGTATTCCCTATTTTTGGTTTAGAAATCCTACTATAAAAACGGTCCCACTCCTCTACCGGAATAGTAGAAATGTTATATGAATTTTTCCTATATTGGTTTATTATATTCCAGAAAGTTTTAGAATCCTTGCAATTGGCTATCTTGTCCAAGATCATGAATTGGTAGTCAATTCTTTTTTTGTTTTTAATTTCTCTAAATTCTTTTTTTTTTTCTTAAGGAACGCCAAAAGATCAGGTTGAGCAAAATTTGCAACTTTACAAGATTTGAGAACACTTTTTAGGTCAATTTTAGCCCTTTTAAATTCATCATCCTCCCAGGGTTAAGGGTTCTTCACATTACCTAACCAAATTCTAGACTTTTTCTCCATACCCGTAGACTTAGCAACCTTTTTTATACAACCAATAAACATATGGTATTGAGCAGTGGGGTCTGAATTTGATATAAGGTTATTGTTAAGGTCTGAGTTAAGTTCGGATTGATATTGGGAGGCTGACTTAGAATCCCATTTGTAGGACACAATGGGATCGCCAACCGAATTATAACGCCTGTTACGACGAGGTAAAGATAGTTTAACCACAATAGGAAAGTGATCAGATGAGTGGATACTTTGGTCGACCGTAAGTCAGTCACATACTTGATTGAGTTGAAATGACACCAAACCAGATCTATGACGCTAGGGCCGTTATACCCAATATGAGTGTAGTTACCGCTGTGGTCACTCATAGATCTGCCATTCAGCAAAAGGAAACCATTAGCTTCCATAAATTCTACTACTTTAGATCCTTTGGAATTAATTACCTTGTCACTATTATCGCTGTACTCTCCAATCGAACCTAAGTGCATTGTGTTCTCGACTACCTGATTAGCTAAACCCACCCGAGCATTGAAATCCCCCCCTATTAACAAACAACCGTCATAGTATTTCTCCAATAGGTAGTTTAAAGTGTTTTGAAGGTTATTTAAGATAGTATCTACATCATCAGTAGGGTGAAAATATACCGAAATAATTACCAATTTAACAGCACCCACATTAGACAATGTAATTAGCCAACTATTACTGCTATCTAGAACCGAGCTAGCCTCTGACTCAGGAATAATTGATATCAAACCTCTGCTGGCATGCCCAGTGATGTTTTCTTTAAGAGCCATTTTATAAAACCACTGATGTTTGTCAAGACCCGCTGGGAAGTGAGGAATCGGAGCAGTAGACCACGTTTCCGACAAGCAGAATATGTCTGATGAATTAATAAGTTCACGTTCCACCTTAATGTTGTCCAAGCCATGAACATTCCAAAAAGTAATTTGGTAGTATTACTTGGCCTGAGAAGACTCGTTGTCCTGTCCGTCGGATTCAGGCACTGTTCCACTAACTTTGTTCATGTCATTGGAGGTGTTGTCTTGGTACCCAATTCTTGAGTAGTCTTCCTTGGTAACGTGTGTTTCAGTAACGTGTGTTTCACTCAGGCAAAAACTATCATAGGATCTTATGTAGCTGTTAAATTCCTCGGATCGCACTTTCTTAATGTCAAGTCCATTTGGATTGTAGCTTAGTATTTTAAGTGTACACTGGTGGGCATTTTCAGGCGTTTTTTCAGTGGGGGGTTGTAGATCCAGCTCTAGTCATGGCCTTTCTTCATTTCGGTGATCTTCAGGGTGGTGTGTCTCAGAGTTTTTGAAGTCAGTCCTGTTTGCCTCCTGTTTCCAAACTCTATTGAACATGTCATCGATGTCCCCACTAAGAAAGCTTTGCAGTTTCCGTTTGTCCTCATGCCCGTTAACATAAAAACCTCCTTCGGAGGAGCAGTGAATGCGGACCCCTTCAATGAGTAAATAGTTACTCCTTATTGTCATCCTCAATTGGCTATTCTGCTTAGTGAACTCGTTCTTAAGACTAGCCAGCTTCTTCCTTTTTCTCGTTGTGGCTTTGCAGTAGTCTCTAAAGACATAGTAATCAGTTCCCCTTAGTTTATTGCAGTTTTTGGTGATTTTGTTAACTGTTTCCTCATCCGCGAATTCTGCAATAATAAGTGGTGGATTATTATTTCCTTGGATGTAAGCCTTTTTGATGCCACTCTCCATATTCACACCAAGAACTTGCGTACAGAATTCATTCACCACTGGGATTATATTATTCTTGTCCTCTACCGAAAGCCCTTTGAATATGAGGTTCTTTCTTCGTAGTTTATTGTTGGCGAGTTCTAGGTCGGCTTCTACAAGAACCAGGGCTTTTTCGACGCTACGAAGTCTTTGCTTAACGTCTCCGTGGTCCACCACTAGTTCGTCGTGCTGTCTGGCCAGGTTATCCACCTCTGCTTTCGTGGCTAGTTTATCCATTTTGCCTTCAAATGCATCGACACTCAATTTGTTAAGCGCATCCAGGATTTTCTGCTCTCCCATTTTTTCTTTCGAGGATATAGATGGCGACGTCGACGACAATGTTTGCTGGATTGCGGCCGAGAACTTCGTCCTTTTAGAGACAGGTGTGCATAGATTATCGTCTGTTGTTCTTTTCGGCGAGAAGAAGTTATCTAAGGTTTTATTCATATGTGAGCATATAAAGGGAACTGGGGCAGGGAATGATTTCTTAAAAAGAATATGTAGCGTAGGTAAAAACCAAGTCTCTTGTCGTTATCACAACTCCTACTACACGACAGCCGTACAAGCCGTACATAAACCAAGTTTAACTTATATAAAAATATAACTTTTAATAACCGTCCTTATTCTACAATTGAAAATTTAACACCACAACGTTTGAAACACAAATGAAATGAAAATACAAACTCGTAGCGTTATCGTTATCGCATCCACTACAACACGTACACGTGTATCGCTCCCGTCCTACACCCTGCTGTATTCTAAATCAAATTGTTCAGAACAAAATCAATGTTTAATCACTAGTTGTTTTCCTCAAATGAAAATTAAACGACACAATTTATAACAGTTTCCACTATTTATTAATTTAATAATTGTTTAAAATAACCACTCTCAAAATTACGTCCTATCCGTTATCACCAGTCCGTTTGCATGTTATGTTAAATTCAATCTTTTCTTCTCTGGTCTTCTTTGATTGTCTTTTAAGCCTTTCTCTTTTTTCTATTAATTGCAGTGTAGTCATCTTTAACTTTTCATGTTTTGAGAGTTTCGAACTTGGTATCTCTTTCCACAGCTTTTAATAGTGCCTCCTTTATATCGCAATAAAGGTCTGAGGGGTTTTGATCAATCTCTATATCACTAACATTTCTTTCTATATTTTCAAAAAATAATTCCGGATTGAAGATGGTTCGATTTACAGTCATATTATAAGAACGCCGTTTTTGTTTGAGATTTATTTTGCCTCTAACAAGCCGGTGGTATGATACAAAACTGAAATTACTCATTGCTTCTACATCCCATATCAATTTTCTGTTGTTTGTCAAAATGTAGTCTATCTCGTTTTTGTATTCACCATTTGGTGATATCCAAGTTCACTTATTTTTAGTTTTTTTCTTAAAGAAGGTGTTCATTATTTTAAGTCCCCATTCTTGACAGTATCTCACAAGTTTCCAACCCCTCTTATTCCTTTTCCTGAATCCATAAGGTCCAACTGTTGACTCTTCGCCTTCTTTTCTTAAGCCTACTTGACTGTTCAGATCCCCCATACATATCAGCGAATGTTTCCTGGAGATCTTGACTTCTCAAAGTGCGTTGGACAGATCTACAAAAAAAGAGTCCGTATCCTCGTCTGACGCTTCGCTCGTCGGAGCATACATCTGGACAAACGTGACCGTTGTGTTTTTGCCAGTACTTATCTTTAATACAGCGATTCTTTCTGTTAATGCTTTGAATTCTGTAATATCTTGTTTCCAACAATTTCTCACCATGAAACCGAGTCCATTTCTTCCTCGCTCCACGTAACAATATAAATCCATTCATTCTTTCCACTACTTTTTCTTCCTTTCGCCTGACTTCTGCCAGACCTAGAATATCTATGTTAGTTTTGTTTAGTGCTAATTCCATTTCCACTACCCTGCTTTCTGCCAATAGAGTTCGAACATTCATGGTTCCAAAATTTAGTACCCTTCTCAAGCATGATGGGTTTAGGTCTAATTTCCCTGAGCTGACCAGGCTATCCGGCAGGGAATTTATATCTTTTTTGTTCGTTCTGCTCTTAACTATAGGTTTATTTTGTTTTGTGCACAAGTCTATATAATGCTTCTCTGTTATATTTCTTATTTGTTGCTATGTAGCTTCCTCATTATTTGTTGATAACTTTCTTTCTGTATTGCTGTAAGTGTTTTTTGTAAAGTCTGTCTTTAGCTTTTTCCCCTTCGTATGAGACATAGCTACCTGTTTAGAAGACTCTGGTGAGCTGCTTAGTACGCGTTTATTTTCCTTAGAATTTTTATACTGGTCAGAAAATCGAATTCTACTCCCGTGTTTTTGAGGACTATAATCTTTAATAATTATTTTATCATATTATAAAACGGCAAACTTGCCTTCATCTCTCGCTTCTACTAATTCTTTTCTCAGTTCATTTCTAATCGCGCGAACTTTTGGGGGAAAGTCCTCGGTAATATACACTTCCGTACCTTTTAATTTGTTTTTATTCCTTAAGATTTATATTTTCTTTCTCCACGATGTTAGTCCCAAAATGTACAGGTCTGCATTTTCCCTTCTCCTGTTTTCCAATTCTTTTAATTATATCTATGTCCCTATCTTGGATTTCTACATGAAGCCTGGTGCTTATTAACATAGCAATATTGTTTTCTAATTCGATTTGATCTTGCCCAGTTTCACCAAAGCCCATGATAATGAGGCTTCTTTTTCTGACTTCTTTTTCTAAATTGTCAATCCTTATTTCCTGTTGCCTGATTTTTTGAGCATTGTTAATTTGCATTTGTTTTACCTCGGCTATTTCATTTGCTAAAGCTGTTATACTTGCTTTAACGCTGTTAATATCACTTTTTAACTCGTTTTTAATTTCTATCAGTAGGTGAGCCAAGGTATTATTATCTGTCATCTTTATTATTTTAACTATATTCTAGTTGTTGATAAACAAAGAAGTGACAGCAGAGATAAGATAGTAGAGATGGCGAGTAGTAATGCCTCCTAGGCTCTTTGTTTATTATTATTATTCTTTAACTGTAATTATAATTTATTTAGTTTGGTTCTTCATACTATTACTCTGAATTAATGAGAAATTGCTCTCGACGGGGGTCGAACGCACGGTAGATATCATTTAGAACAATAAAATGAACATATAATTTTCTGGAAAGTAATTCGCCCTCGGCGAGAATCGAACCGGTAGTGTGACACCTGATCAGAATTACGCTACGCTACGCCTTTACCGTTTGCGCCACTGTTCCTGAGTTGAAGGCTGATGTCCTTTGCTATTATTTTACGTATATTGCATACATTTATCAATGCAATAAGTTATGAGTTCCTCTTTTTCTTTATGTTAAATGTATTTTAATGAAAGTATAATTTAAACATATTTCTGGATAAAGTTAGTTAAGAATACTACCTCTAAATTGTGCTGTTAAGCTGGCTGAATCAATTAACTATATTAATAAAATCACTTAAGTTGCACAAAAGCCATATGGTTTCAGTCTTTTCAGTTATAAAGTTGAAAAAGAATTAAAATATTTGCTCCCACTTAAAGAAAATACTCTCACTACTGAATGTAACCTTTCTGGATAACTGGGTACAAAATTTGTTTAAAAATATGAGAATTAACACTATTAAAATTTAAAAATACTGGAGCCTAGTACTCACTCTATGCTGTCACTAACAGCTCTTGAAGTTGTTCCGAGGGACATTAAATTACCTATGAACTGTTCAAAAACAGGCCAGTGGAGAGTGGCCATGTAGGTGGACAAGGTGACTTTCATGGTCCTGAGTATAAAATTTGTCAGAAACCAAAAATCAAGTTCATGTTACAATGTTACTTTGATATGGTGACCATTTTGATAAGGAGAAATATATGACTAACTAAACTATGAAGTGACAAACCAAATCAATATCATTTTCGGTTGACAAACTAATTTTGAAATCAGGATCATGAAAATCACCTTCTCCACCAACATGGCCAGGAAATGGCTGCTCTCCACCAGTCTGTTTTTTTAACATCTTATGGGCAAGGGATAAGCAATGTCCCACAGATAAACTGACGGCCACATACTCTCGCTGGACACCAAACAATAAATTCATAGCTACAGCTTGTCAGTCACATTTAAGCACACTATATCCTGGACTAGCATACATTATATAGTATTACAATTACATATACATATACACTAGCATAATCATAATCTACAGTTAAAATGTATTAGGTAATGTATCTTCTACTTCATAAACGAAGAGACTAAAGATTAAAATTAGTTTTTTAAAGGAAAAGCTCCTCTATAATCATAATATACTTAAATTATGAAATAGGGAATAAACAAATTTGAAAGGCTTAAGTATAATAAGATTGGTAATTATTTTTACCAAACGTAATTTTTAAGAATTCCTTCTCACTGTTTGACAACATTTAACAACTTTGACAAGTGCTATTTTATGAAAAAAAAAAAAAAAAATCATTACCCATTATTGTAATCAAGATTTTTTTAGATTATTTTTATTTAGGTACTTAAAGTTACCTCATAGATCATAACCAAACTTTTTAAAAGAACATAGCGTAATAATAATCTCATTAAAGTAATATATACAATTATATAAAACACATAAAATTATAGGACCAAACTATAAATATTTGAAAAAATGAAAGATTTACCTTGTTTACAAACCTAACAACAGACAACACAAACTAAAACTAAACTAAACTGACAAACTGCCTCTACTCTCTCTCTCTAGCCTCAATACTCAATAGCAGTAAGGTAGGGTTACTTCTCTGGGAATTACAGTTTTTACAGCTGATCCGACGACTCTTGTTTTTCTTGTTTGTACAACACAACAAAAACAAAAGTACGGTATCGAGTCGAAGTTGTTTGTTCAGTATGCGCGTTACGAGTTGTGACTTTTGACACTCAGATTAGCCACCCTAAATAAGAAAAAAAATTAAAGCCACTAAGCATGTAGGATTGGTGGGCCCAGTGACATTTTTGTTTGTCTAGTTGGACAAACCTCGTAGAATTAAAAATCCTGCCTCTCATTGGCTCCCCATCCTAAGTTTTCTGATTTTCCCGCGCTGTCAATTGTTACTACGGTCACAAATGGCAATTCTCAATCCACCAACTTCATAAAATGTATCACCCACCTGAGGTAGAGGTAGCATTTAAATTGGTTCAATTTATTTTTATTATTTATTATTCATAATTTTTATTTTTGTCAGAGAGTTTTAGTTTTTCGTTTATCATTTTTATTAATTTATAAATGCAATTTGCACATTGGATATTCATTGATGTATACAGGTTGTTGAGATAGTGTTTTTTTTTTTTTTGCTTCACATGAAATATCAGGTTTGTCACTCTGTTGGAACAAACCTAAATACGTCGCGTCAGAGAGGTTACGTAAAGGTGACAAAGGTTGCTGTGACGTCATGCGCCCTGAACTATTGTTCGTCAGGTTATCCGACTTCTGGCTCATAATATACCATTGTTTACTAGTGTTCTGTATGCATTTCATAGTTTTTTCCTCTTTTTATTCTATTATAAGCTTTTTTAACCGTTTTTAACCTTATTATATATTAGTATCATTATTAATAAGTCAACAAAAGTATATATTATAGATGATAAAACAAATAATTCTCCAAATAACTCAAATAAGATGTAAAATAACTTACTTACGGATGTGCTCTTTTTACTCTATTAAAAGCATTTTTAACTGTTTTTAACCTTATCATTTATTAGTAACATTATTAATAAGCCAATAAATGTATACATTATAGGTAATAAAACAAATAATTCTCACAAATAACTCAAATAAAATGTAAAATAACTTACTTACAGATGTGCTCTTTTTACTCAATTAAAAGCTTTTTTAACTGTTTTTAACCTTATCACATATCAGTAACATCATTAATAAGCCAATAAATGTATACATTATTGATGATAAAACACATAATTGATTAAAAAATAATAATAAAGTAAAATAGCACTGATAAAACCCAGTGGTACATTCAATATTATGAGCCAGCTAACCTAAAAATACACACTTTTTTACGTAAGTGACGTCACACTTCCCCGGCGTATTATATCTGAAAGTTACGTTTTCACAGGTTATTAAAATTGAAATCAAAAACTATATAGGATTTTTTTTGTGTTTCAAAGGTATTCAAAGTACATTTTCCTTGTAAAATAGTTATAATTTAACTTTTAAAGAAATGAATATCACTCAACAATATTTTAAAATCTCTTGCCGGGTACTTTAAACATTTTTAAGATTTATTAAAGATCTCTTGCCGGGTACTTTAAACATTTTTAAGATTTATTAAAGATAAAGATTAACAATAAACAAACGGCTACTATCCTTCTTTCGGTCAGAAACGTTCCAAGTTCTAAATAGAAAAACTTCGTTGCACTTTTTTCATACTGTCTTCTGCTTTTTACTTGGCCAGATTACGTCAGGATTGTTTAATTTAAGTAAGTATTTTCCTTTTATATTGTTTATCTTTCTATTCTATACAAATGTGGGTAAATAGTTTACATTTTCCTATTATATTTCACTCATTTGTTTTTTATTTTTATTCGTTTAATTTTGAATAAAGATTGATAGGAGTAGTCTTTTGTTTAAAGTATGGCTTTTCAACCAGATGAACTTTGGGAAGACAACCAGTTGGAAGCGGAAGCTAGCAAAGATCCTGGTAAATATGTTCTATTCATAACTAATATAATTTATTTCGTTGTTAAGGGTATAGCGGGGAAAACGTATTGTGTTATTGTCAATACAGTAGAGTCTCGCTTATCCGGACCCCGCTAGTCCGGACATCCGTATAATCCGGACAAGCCAAAAACTTTGTACAAATTGAAACCAGGGCTAATTCAGGTTTATGTATTGTTGTTGACATGACATACATGACATGATAGACAATTCGACAGACAAGTTATTTTATTTTGTAGTATCACTTGTATTTAGAAATTGAATCAGTTGCATTCTTAACTTAATGTGTGAATATTATTAAAATCTTTAATAAAACTATTAAACTATTTACAAAAGGTTATGGGCCCAGACATAGGCAAAGAAGATTTTAACTATGGAATCAAACAATTTAATGGAACAGGATTCAGTAATTGGAAACTCAGAGTAGAGTCGGTACTTGAAGAAAATGAAGTTAAGAATATGTCAACTGAACAACCTCCGATAGAAAGAACAGCAGCATGGAATAAAAAGAACAATAAATGTAAATCTTTAATAATTTGATTTATAGCAGATAGTCAACTTGATCTAATTAACCCTTTCGGCACTGTAGACGTCTATAGACGTAATTAGTAAGTGCCTTAATCAGACTGTAGACGTCTATGGACATAATCAAAAAGTGCCTTCCACAGCCTACATACGTCTATAGACGTTTTGAGGTTTTCTTATGTATTTTTTCAAATAGACGCCTTACTAGGCGTCGCACGTGACTCCTAACGCCATCAATCGGATCTAGAATGATGAACAATGATAAATAATAGTCATGTTTAAGAAAAATTATCAATGTATAATATGAAATATGTAAAAAATAATAAAGAAATGAAGAAAGTTATTTATATAAAACAAATACCACTTATTCATAAAATGTACATTACTTTCAATTTTTTTATATGTATATATAGAATTAAAAATTATTAAGTTAACATCTAAAATTAATTAAAAATAAAAAAATAATTATAGATGAATGTAAAAAAGTAATTTAAATCAAATTATAATCATTATTAACAATGGGAGACAGACAGTGAAGAATAGACTTCAGTGCCGGGATTTGAACCACGGGTCTCTGTATTTCCAGTACAGTGCTCTTACCAACTAAGCTACGCGGAAGAATGATTTCTCACTGCCGTAACCGATAACTATTCCCCAACTCCAAGCTTTCAATATCCATACAAAAATAAATTTTCAGTGAAGTGTTTTCGGTGTGGTAGATCTGGAAATATGATAGCCGAGTGTAAATTTAATCCCAAATTTAATAAATCGTATAATAATAATAAACATAGAAGCAATGGACTTAGTTCTCAGTTAACTACTGAAAGTGAAGTTGAAGAGAACTCGACAAGTTTCCTCGCCCTACATACAGAAGGACAAGCAGATAATAACATAATGTGGTAATTCCGGTGCTTCTCATCACTTAATAATGTGAAATGGTTTACAAGTATGTCTGAATTAAAAACGACAATTGTGATACCAGTAGCAAAGAATGGTAAGACATCGACTGCTAAGAAAATAGAAAATACAGTAGAATCCCGATATATCGTATCTTCAAGGGGTCGAAGAAAAAATATGATATATCGAGTAGTTTACTTAATCGGGATTATGAAATATTGATGGTAAAAAAAGAAAAAATAATGTAATAATTAAGACTTGTATTTATTATGCACATATAAATACACTGTGTGTGATCATATAAAAATTAAATATGTACTTAGTTAAAAAAAAAAATAATAATTTGTTTTTTTTAATTAAACCATTTGTTCGGGTGTTAACCATAGCATTTTATCCGAGTAGAACAGAAGGAGGTAAACAATCAAATCTTGGAAAAGGGTCCCTTCCTTTCATATATAAGAGTTATTCCTTCTTCTAGAATCTAGGCTGTCCAGGAATTACATTTGGTTTGGACACAATCACACTCCTCCCTGAGTCTTCGTTTAATGCCGATCAAACGTCAGGCGAGTTCTAATTTTTTCCCCGAAGAATGTTCTTTCCAATAGGTTCCTTTGCAATTCGGAATTAATAAAAAAAAATTAATTAACGCTTCCTCTAACTGTAGTGAAGTGTGAACTGTTTTTTTTTTTTTTTCTGAGTAGAGTAAAACAACAGATATAGCCAGTAAATAAGCAAAATCTTGGAAATTTCCCCCTCCATTCATATGTTTTATCGGGATTACTCTCAGAATTATACGAGTTATAAGACGTTTATGTTCACCTCGAAAGGGGAAAAAATACGTTATACTGAGGGGACCGAAATACATTGGTTTTATACCAATTATCGGGATTTTTTCAAGGGACTGGCAATAATATACGATTTATCGGGATATATGATATAACGGGATATGAAATACCGGGATTCTACTGTAGTAATGTAACTAGTGTAGTTAATGGACAAAAAGTTAAAATTACTATTAACGATGTTTTATATGTTTTTAACTTAGGAAGTAACTTGTTATCTGTCAGAAAAATTGAAATGTCTGGTTTAAAAATTATATTTGAAAACGGAGCAGATAAAATAATTAAAAATGGAAATATATTTGGAATAGCCTACAGACGTGACAAATTCTATGAAATAAAATTTCATGCAGCTACTTGCACTCAAGCAAACACTGTGAAGAAGAAAAGTGAATCTATGCTATTGCACAGAAGATTAGGGCATATGTGTCGTGATCAATTAATAAAATTAAATGATGATGAAAGTTTTTAATCAAAATCAAAAGAAGTTAAAGTGAAAATTCCATCGGTAGAAAATGAAGAATTTAAAAGTGATGACAATGTGAATGAGTCAGAAGAACCATCTGGGGTAGATGAAAATCCTGAAAAATCTATAGTGAAAGTGACACCTATCAAAACAATCGTGAAGTCAGGAGGGGATCAAGAATAAGGAGAAGACCAAAGTGGTGGAAAGATTATGAAATATATGGAATGGCACTGAATGTAGATGACTTACCAACATGCATAGATGAAACTAAAAATCGTTCTCATACAGAACAATGGCAGAATGTGATTGCGGGACAATCAAAGTTGTATATTCTTATCCCAGCAACTCGACAATAAAAGACTAAATCATAATGACATACAGTACCACTTTTTGAAGGACAAAACAGAAGAAAATGAAATTATTTTAAAGTACATAAGAACACAACAACAACAACAACAACAACAAACAGCAGATATGACGAAGGCACTGACAAAAGTAGTATCTGAGGTACATAGAAGAAGCCTCTGAGTCTGCCGAATTGAGGAGGGGTGTTGACATGACATACATGACATGACAGACAATTCGACAGACAAGTTATTTTATTTTGTAGTATCACTTGTATTTAGAAATTGAATCAGTTGCATTCTTAACTTAATGTGTGAATATTAAAATCTTTAATAAAACTATTAAACTATTTACAAAATTGTTAAGATAATCGGAGTTTCTGCTTTTATTGTCTATTTTATAAAATTGTTCCTAGAATTGTTTACAGATGTATATTCCAATGTTCTGGCACGAGGAATACCCGGTATTTTTGTTAAAAATAAACAGATTTAGAATAATTAAGAACATAAAAAAAAAAATGGAACATTGGTTCCATAGAAATGTACGGCGGAACATATAAAGGTAGTGTATTCTAGGAAACACAATAATATGAGTGAGATGGTGAGAGGGTTTTAAGAAACATGTAGCGGCGACTCAACACAGTTCCATTTAATTTCGCCAAGCCGCGTGTGTATAATGTCTCAACTTTTTGTGAAATGATTATCCGTTACTCGAATTTGATATCGGAACACAGCTTGTTTCCCTGGAAGTCCTTTCTACACATGCACCTGCTTAGTAGATTGGAAAAAAAAGATCATTTCATATTCGGACTGGTGATAGAACAGTTCTAATATAATTGACATACATTGTATAGGCATGTTTTTGAGACTAGTAAAAGTAACTTTTACGATAAAAACATCGATTTTAATAGTTTTTCTCAACTAAAACTTGTTTTACAGACATTTTAAAACTGATTCCATTTAATCTGAACTTCAAAACAGTCAAACCCGGATTAGCGAGACTCTACTGTACTTATCTTAGTCAATAATGTCTCAAAAATACTGCCGCGAATGTTGTGTTGTCATTAATCGTACAAGAAAGGGTGGGGGGGG
>KZ651443.1:18149-32688 GCA_001010745.2 Gerris buenoi | reverse complement strand
GGGGGGGGGGGGGGGGGGGTTATGTGCATGGGGGTAATGTTAACTATAGTTTGTGTTACGAGTTGCGACTTTTGACACTGATATTGGTGAACCTACTCCAGGGAAAGAATAAAGCCATTAGGATGTTATCCTTAATTCCACGCCCCTCTACCTGTGACATTTCAGTTTGCCTAGTTGGAACCGACCTTCTACAATTCAATATTCTCACCTCCCATGTGCTGTCTAAAGTCACAACTCATAACTTGGGTACTCACATCCAATGACACATAAGTTATAAAACAAATATAATAATATGTATAATACTATAACAAATAGTAAAATTTTGTATTACTATGCCACTGATACAGTGATATACCTCCTAGTTTATTTAAGATCTTTATTTTCTTTCTTTCTTGATTGTTTAGACTTCGGGTCTGATTCCTTACTACTTGAAAAAGGCATGGTTAAACTGTCTTAACACAGTAAACACATAAAATAATATTTAAACTTTTAGTGCGGAATGGTAAAATCCCTACATAATAATTGTAGGATAGTATGTATTGAAGTCTATCATATTGTGTCATTGAGGTGAATGGCACCATTTTGTAAGTAATAAATATAATTCATTCTTTGGGTATCCGATGAAGTGGCGATGAGGATCAAAAAGAAAAAAAATTAAGCGAGGGATGGAAACAAAACAGCAGAATATTGACAAGGACCAGGGTCATAGTAATTTCATAACAGATGAGACAAAGGTTAATTTACAAAACAAATACTTACATTAAAATTTAAAAGGTTTGACCCTGAAAAGGAAGAATGGGTTCTCTAAAACAATAGATTTGAACTGTAAATGGATGTCAGAGGGATTTTGTGGATCTTATCACAGAGAATGAGGGATATTTAGGGAAGTTGTTGCTTACCAAGGTAGGCCCAGACATTTTTAAATTTATTTCCGACCATTTTCTCCCAAAATGTTTTTAAAACAATTCAGTACACTGAAATAAAACAAATGTTGGACTCACAGTTTAAAAAATAAATTTTTGTTTTGGCAGAGAGGAGGGCATTTGCTTTAAAGACAACCACTTATCAGGATGTATTAGATGCAGCATTATAATAAAAATAAAAGGAAAAACGAACAAAGAAGGGAACAGTACATTGAAAGAAGCAATCAACACAAGAGAAAACATATCTAGAGAAAAATACAAAATACACTTTGGTTAGAGGTCGAGACTGTTTTTCATGTGGATTGAAATTACATAAGAGCAGAGGGATATGTATTGCCAGGGAACATGTATGCAGAGAGTGCTCAGGAAAGGGACATTTTGAAAAAGTGTGTCTTGTAAAAAAAGCAAGACTTATTGATGAAGACAAGGTTCAAATGTTACAGTAGTCGAACAGCTAGACTTAGTGCGTTGACAGCGCGGGAAAATGAGTGACACACAGATTGGCCAACCTCTCTGGGGGAAAAAATAAAGCCACTAGGTCTGTGAGTAGGGGTGGGGCAGCGTTTATCCAGATGGCCTCTCCCCTCCACTAGAGACATTTATCTTTGCCTAGTTGGCCCGACCTTTTGTCTGGGAAAATCTCAAGCTCTCATTGGCTCGTCCCCCCATTTGCTATTTATTCCCGTGCTGTCAACGCACTAAGTCTAGTTGTTCGACTACTGTAGGAGGGGATTCGAATTCAGAAAAAGATGACTACAATCATTTGACAGTTCTTTGTGCTCCACAGAAGTTCAGCAGAGAAGGAAGGTATTGCTCAATGTAAAAATTAATTGCAAACCAATAATAATGCTTTTTGACCTGAGGCATGTATTTCGGTCTTAAATAAAGGTG
Organism: Gerris buenoi; assembly: GCA_001010745.2. Taxonomy (NCBI): domain Eukaryota; kingdom Metazoa; phylum Arthropoda; class Insecta; order Hemiptera; family Gerridae; genus Gerris; species Gerris buenoi. The sequence goes on along the minus strand of KZ651443.1, from coordinate 30,874 downwards.
TATGGACTAAAGTAGGCAGACCTAAGTTGTCACAAGCTAAAAACCTTAAGGCTTATACAAATGTACCGGTCAAAACTTTAGGCAAGCATGTAGTAGCGGTAGGGGCATTTGGAAAAGACATAGACAATGTGGCGGTGACTGTCATTGAATCACAAGGCATACCACCCTTCCGACTCCTCTGGTGCTTAAAATTTAACTTACCCCTTCCACCAGGAGTGAGGGTTTATACTGTTAAGCCGGACGAGATAAACATAAACAGAGAGAAGAAAAAAAATAAGACTTGGTCAAGAAGATTTCAGACATCATTGGGGAAAAGATTTCTTGGATAAAAGGTAATGTTTCAATTAGGTCACAGATAAATTATAGTGAATAGGTGAAAATGCAATGTCAATTATGTGAAAGTTACGGATTGACTGCATTTCTATTATAATAATCCTCCAGGTCCCAGGACCCGTAGGGTCCGTGTAGGGGATTTAATGGCATAAATGTATAAAACTGCTTCATTCAAAATAATTAGGCAATTATGTCTCTCATAAAATTAAGCCCCAGGACACTGTATGGTCAGTTTAAATAATATTGGCCCGGTAAATTTTACTTATTATTATTTACTTATAAGTATTTATAATATCGGAGGACTATTTGGTTTTTCAGCAATATGTCGAAGACTTGAAAATGTGAGTGAAATGACTGGTTCATACAGTGAAATTTGTGAAGAAGATGAGGATTGGGGGGAGTCAGCAGGCCTTGCTAGACTAGATGGAATGCTTATTGACCACGGTGAATTGATATCATGGGTTGCTGGTGATCTTGAAGCAAAGCTTCGTTCTCCTTCAGGTAACCTTATAACTTTTTTAAAACCAATATACATTTATACCATTAAAGTATTTTCTGTTTATTGACCAGAATGGAAAAATTGATGGATATTTTTTTTAATTCATACATACCAAAACTGGCCTTTACTTTTTTCCAGTCTTGCCACCGGTCCAACTTTATAGGCACAAAACTAGGTACACAAAATCAATTAATTTTTACACAGAGGTGTGAGCCAACATATTGTGCTTATAGTAGGGTTGGTTTCATTAAAAAAAAAAATTGAGTAGAACCAGTTATTAACATTTTTATAAAAAAATAAGATTTGAAATTTTTCATAAAAATTTTGGTTATTGGATTGTACATCAAAATCAAAATAATTTTTAACTCCAGTAGAACCTTTTTAATCTAAACATCAATATGATGATCATATTATCAAATATGTTGCTATTATATCCTATTAATGGCTAAAATTTGTGGTAAAAAAGATAAATATTATTATTAGATTAAAAAGTCCATTATTTGCTAATACAAGTCTATTTTATCTGCTGTAATAATTATTACTACTTTTCTTCTGTGATATCGATAATATACGTTTTTTGCAAGCTACTTCGTATTTCTTGGTGGCTTTTGGATTAGCGGACATTCTGATTAGATTAATATTATCTTAGATTACTATTATTGTTTAGATTACTATTTTTGATTGAGGTTCTACTTTACTATTTAATAAGTTCCAGGACTGATTTTTTGTATGTGAAACAAATGACGCTATCTCTCAGATAACTATAGAGTTATGCACAATGAAGCTTCCTTATGCCTTCTACATCCTCACCTGGAATGCTTCAAATGTTCAAAATAATATACTTCACATTTGCTTGAATTAATGGCACATTCTAAAAATGCTCACTCTTGAGTTTAAAGAAGAACAGACAGTCAGTTGGAGCCAAATCCATATAGAGGGAGAAAATAAATTTGCTTCTATTCTTAGTGTATTACCCTTTAATCTAATTAATTCTTTAGTCTTTCCCAGGTCTATAGGGTATTAATAAATCATTTTTCCATGTTTGGCTATATTTCACCTCATTTGAGGCATCTTCAGGCCTTTATTTATTCCTTCTGCTATATTACAGTACACATTTTTCTTTAATAGTCATTCTACCGGTAATTCTACCTGTGTGTCCTGCGTCTACACATTGTCACTTTTAATGATTCACTGTTCTCTTTTACTATTATTTTTAATTAAAAACATTAACATTAAATACACCCAAGACGTATTTTCTCTCAGGGTCGATTTAACTATAGGGGCACGATAGGCATGTGCCCAGGGGCGCAAGAGGTTTGGGGGCGCAACTCAAAAGGTAAGGGGGGAGGGCACGACTAAAATTTGCAACGACAAAAATTATAAATGGGAAAATGTTTAAAGTAAACCAAATATCCCTTATACATAACCTTTGCATACACGTAACTCTGCCAGTAACCAACTGCTCGGCGGAGAGGAGCTTTTCAGCTCTTAACAGAATAAAATCAGTGAATATGTCTATAATGCGTAATGACAAGCTGTTATTAGTTTACTGTTATTATTATTATGCACGCAAAGTGACATAACTCTAGAAATTAACTATACCGATTTAATCAACGACTTTTCGTAAAATTTGTTTACGATTAATCTTCGTTTTAGACCAAGCATACATTTTTATAAAGAGTAACTTTTTTTGAAAAATGAAATTTTTTGGAATTTACACGTATAGGCAACCCAAACTGATGACATAGTCAGGGTGCCCATAGGCAAAAAAGTCACTTATACATACTCTTTCCAAACCTTTTTGTATGGCTTCTTTAGGCCAAATCTGACACCATTTTCTTCTGTGACTTTTTTTTAGTTTTGGGGCGTTTTATTTTTATTTGAACCCTAAAATTTTGACCCGTCAGACTGGAAAATCGGAAAAAGTTCTGCGTCAGACAATATTAAAATGTTGATTTATAGGGTTCAAATAATGTATATTGAGAAAATCAGCCAGTTATTAATTAATGATATTAATTAATAATAATGGATATTTATTAAAATTGATTAATGATTAATAACCAGCTGATTTTCTCAAGATACATTATTTGAACCCTAATAATCAACATTTAATATTGTCTGACGCAGAACTTTTTCCGATTATCCAGTCTGACGCGTCAAAATTTTAGGGTTCAAATAAAAAAAAACGCCCCAAAACTAAAAAAGTCACAGAGGAAAACGGTATCACACTTAGCAAAACAAGCCATACAAAAAGGTTTGGAAAGACTATGTATAAGTTACTTTTTTGCCTATGGGCACCCTGACTAACAATAGGGAGGGGGTAAATCTGAAATATTTTTTACTTTCTCAAATATAAAGATAAAATATTGTGAGATAAATATTCGATTTTGAGATTTGGATGGATTTACACGTTTTGAGGTCCCCTGAGTCCCAAAAGTGGTTTTTACAAATGTCTGTCTGTTGTCTGTGCATGCACGTGGAGGCTAAAGTACTAGGCCGATTTTGACAAAATTTGGCATACACGTTTAGAAAAATCATCCCCCGAGGCGAAATTGAGAAAATAATTTAAGCTCCTAATTTGGGGGCGCTACCTCCCAAAAGCTCTAAAAAAAAATATTTTTCGAAAAAGGTTCCGAAGATTTTGATTAAATGATTTTAAAATGTAGTCCATTTTCCCAGGAAAAATCTAGTTTCTGCAAAAACAAACTTTGAACACTGACAGAGAGAGAGAGGCCGGGTTCGTTTTCTCGCCGTGGTGAAGATATTTTTATGATTATTTTGATAAAATTTTATGAACTCGTGTATGAGAAAGTTGAGTTGTCTTTTTTCACTTTGTTATTACATAAATTACCTTAAAATATTAAATAAACAACTTTTTTTTTTAAATCAAATTATAATTATTTTTAACTACGAGAAACATACAGAGAAAAATAAACTCCAGCGCCGGGATTTGAACCACGGGCCTCTAAATTTCCAGTATAGCGCTCTACCAACTTGGCTACACTGGAGAATGATTTCTACAGATGTTATTGATACCTTGTCCCGAATTTAAGCTTTCAATTTTCCACAAATCTGAGAAGTCAACATTAATGACATAGAACTCGACCGAGAAATAACGCTTATATTTAGAGGCCCGTGGTTCAAATCCCGGCGCTGGAGTCTATTTTTCTCTGTATGTTTCTCGTAGTTAAAAATAATTATAATTTGATTTAAAATAAAATTTAATCTTTCCGTAGTATGAATACTACCAAAAACATAAAAATAAATAAACAATTTTATAAAGAGTAACATTTTTCAAAAAATCAAACATAACCCCCTTTTAACTCTTGGTACTAATTTTGAAAATTCTAATTTTTTGGTACAGTTTACATAGTACAAAATTTTTAATATGATAATTCCTCATTTCAAAGCAAGCAAAAATTATTATAGAGAGTAACTTTTTCTTGCAAAATGAAAAGTTTTTATCATTTAAACCCATAGGTAACTCAAACTGGGGACAAACTGTATAATAATCGTTTAGGCAATTTATTAGTATGTATTTCAAAAATTATCTTTTTTCTCCAAATGTTAATTATTACACTTAATTGTTTTTGTATGNCATCGTGACGGGGTCCCCAGGGCGCAGTGAACATCTAAAACGGGCCTGTTTTCTCTGTGAGAAAATTAATGTTTTTTTGTCTGAAATTAATGTTCCGATCTACTGTCACAAGGATCGTTTTCTAAGGACTCACGACCTGTCTTAAAAAGCCTAACTCATTTGAACACTGTAGTTTGACTAAGGTAACCCTGTCCATTACCTTTTTGCATTGTTTTGGTTGCTGTTTTACTGCATTTAAAAAACAAAAAATACGTGTGGTGTCACGGGACACCCGGTAGGAACGAAGTTCTTTACATTTTTCATGAAATATATAAATAATAAAATCACACTGGTACGTGTATACGTTGCTTACTACTTATACATGGCGGAGTTAGAAAAGAGACAAAATTAAAAGTAACTAACTGCTTGTACCTAGCGGAGTTAAGGCAAAATTAAAAGAAAATCATTATTTGTATCATTAAAGCATCTTACAATAAATATAAATATGTATTGAATATAAGAAAAAATTTAGTTAAAGAATATGATTGTTAGAATGTTAGATTGAAATAAGTGACATTTGACATATATAACTAAAATAAACAAAACAAGTCAAGTAACAGGCTTCCTTAATAACACTTTTTCCCGTCTTAACAATTTTGAAGCTTGCGTTACGAGCGTTGCACGTGAACGCTTGGGCGGATAACTTTGTCCAACGAACTTAGCCTGGGCATTAGTAAAATGAACGTGTGTACCAAATTTCAACTAACTCAGTGAACTTTTACTCAAGTTATTGTCATTGGTAGATTTCATGATGGATTTTGTGTGACGGTGATTTTGGTCGTTTTTTCGGATTCACTCCCGGGATCCAGAACGTGCCATAAGGAACTTCGTTCCAAAAACTTGATTGCACCATTATGCTCCGTATTGTAAAATATGCAGTGACGCAGATCACTAGTACACAAGGCAAAACAGCCACCTACTGCTAAAATCAATTGGGGCTGTAAGGAAGCTTCATTCTAAGTAGGTCTATAGTTGTCTGAGAGATACTAACACTTGTGTTGCGTTCAAATATTCAACCCTGGAACTTATTGAATTCACTGTGTATGTATACTGTTTTCTTTCTCATGGATTTTTTTTAAAATAATTAATTCTGAACTAACTTGATTGCATTTACTATATGAAAACTCTTGAGACGTAGATCGAGAATATATATATATATTTATTGTGTGTAATTATAAAATAGAGGATTGTTTGCATAACTCCTAACTGTGATTTGTATTGTAGGGTATTTTATTCTTAATAAAGGCCTTAATGATATTTATGAATTTGTCCATTTGTGTAGTGCTGATTCTTTTCTATAACGTTTTTTTGAAACAACACTATTAAGATAGTTCATAGGAATACTACCTACCCTAGGAATACTACCTACCTAGGAAATAGGAAACTTACCCACTGATTCCTAGCATGATTCCCACCCAGAGCGCAGGTTGAGGACTAATAGTAAAAATAATTATTGTATGTATTTAAGAAGGTAATTCAGTTTGGTTGTTTAAGGGCTTCTTTTTTAAAATGGAGCCCTTCTTATGGGTCTCGTAAAAAAATATTTATTTTACTTACTTGCTTTCTTATCTTAAAGCATATAAATAATATTTATTTAAATTCTAGGTGGTGAGAGTCCTGCTCATGTCCAGTTAGGGCTTTTGGCTGAGTTAGAGTCACAAGCTAGGTCAGTAGCATCCTCTATTGATTCTCTAGTAGAGCATCTCAGTGCTACACTTCATGCAGTATCAGCATTGTCTGCTGACTGTGTTGAAACATACCGGGACGCTGTATGCAAGACCTGCGACAGGATTGATGCTAACATCAAATCAATGTATCAACTAATGGCTAAATGTGAAGAGCTCTCTAATTCCATCAAACCGTTACAAAAGTTAGCTGCACAAATTAAAAATATCAAACACCTTCTTGATCTACTTGAAGCTGTTGGCATCTGAATGGAAACTAATTGAGATATTTCTATGTACTGCTTTGATATTTCTGAAATTTTCTTATATACCAAAGATTATTTGTTTTGTTATTAATAGCAAGTTTAATTGTAAGTTTTATAGTAGTTATATAATATTTATTAAATAAGAAATTGAAAAATTAAATATTTCATATCCTAGTACTTAACTTTTTTCTGTACTCAACCAATATTTATACTGAAGCCAACTGTAAATAAAATAGCCAATGCTACAGTTGGAACCCTGCTTCCCTTCATTGACAATGTGAAAAGTCCCTTTGTTTCCATTAGAATAAAGAAAAATGTTCCTTGAATATATTTGTTCTCAGTTTTTACATACTTAAATAACACTTATGTTATATTGAAAACTAAATATCTCTGTCAATTCTCAACCAAATTTTGTGGATTCAAGGCTCTTGTTTTTTCTAAAATAATGCAATATCAGAAAAAAAAGATGTGACCGAAACTTTGGACAACTTTTTTTTGATACCATGATAATACTAAGCAAAAATTCAAGACGAATTGCCATTACAATTTTTCTCCAATTTAAAAAATTAGAAGGGATAACAGGGTAAAGGATGATTCACATTACACCGCTTTGTGGCCGGGCCGTGTCCGGCACGGAGTTGTTTCTGTAAAACCATCCGGCACGGGTTGTTTCTGCTGGGTGACAACCAGGCTACTAATACTAACAGCGGGCGGTTTTACGAAATTTTTGGACGACCATGTCCTCATGAGTATCAAGTTTCATCAAGCTCTTTCCAATTTTTTGATAAAACTATTTTTAAATTAAGTGAGCTTAGTGATAAGTGTGCTATGTATAATGCAATTTTCACAACTTGAGTTGGCAGCTATTGCAATTGCTATTGATGACAAAGTATTGGAAATTCAAATTCAAACTACCAAAAGAAGATGGGGTGTACATCCAGCCTGGAGAAAATGCGAATCAGAAGGAGAATTCGCCACACTGTCACACTGTACAAAGAATTAATAGATAATAATAGCAAATTGTACAGTTATTTTAGGATGTCTCAAGAATGCTTTAGTTGAAAAGTTAAAACGTTTTTTCACTTCACTATATTCTGTTGTTGACTGCCCGCCCAACCCAACTCATGTTTTGACGTGCTGTGGTCAGGTGGAGCAGGAGCCGGGAAAGAATATTCACTAGAGATGGGCATAATCGATATTTTACAATCAATCGATTATTTAAATTCAATTACACAAATAATCAAATGATTTCACAATCGATTATTTATTATAAGAGAGGGTTGAAGTAAAGAAAAAAATGGAAGACAAATATTTGCGATGCCTAAAATACGAGGAACTTAGTGGTTGTGCGCCCGACAAAGCGTGGTTTTTGCTTCGTCAGCAAACGACACGATAACGAAAACTACTACTCATAATCGCTGCTTCATATACTTTTTAATCCTTATCACTTTCTTTATCTCTTTAATTGCCTTTATATTATTGTTTTTAAATATTTATAGGAATAACTATTTATTTAATTCCAGAGAGGGGTTTAAGAAAATTTTTACTTATGAACTTATTGTATTAAGGTGTTTAAGGAAAAAGAGAGATTTACTTGATTCTATTGGATAATTGATATGAATTTTGAAATAAATATTTATTTTAAGCCTATATTGGAATTACTTAAAAAATTAAAATATGTAATAAAAATAATACACGGAAAGAACAAGTGGAACACTCCTCCTCATATCCTTGAAGGAATATTTATTTGAAATGATAACTCTTATGAGGAAATTCTAGTTTGCCCCAGGTACACAATACTGGAGGGCAACTTCCTTGTACACCAAACAATGATTTTTGATTATTATATTACCTATATTATTTTTTATTATGAAAAAAAAAAAAAATCTATGTTAGAACAGCCTTGGCCTGCCGAAGTGCTTATACACTATATAATATACTTGACTATTAAGACAAGAGGTTGGCATTTTGTTTTATCAGTCATGCATACCATGTAATTTCACTGGAGTGAAGACGCCACTTCACTTAAGTAGGTACCCATTTATTTTATGATGGCAGGCCTTGATGTCCAATAGAAATGATTGGAGGCATCATGGAGTAGCCCACAGCCCAACTTGAGCTGTAGTGACAGATAAAAGCAGATGGTTCCTGGAGATATCCAATGCATTGGTTTTTGTGGTTATTGCTTTAAACTTAACACTTTAGTGTTCAACATTCAGGAATACGCTTTCACTGGTGGAAGCAAATCAATCAGATTTTTAATTTTATTTGACTCTTTTGTGTTGAAATCAAATTTGATTGACATCTACTTATAAAACTTTTATACAGTTATAATACAGTGTTTGTTAATCAATGCTGAAGAATAATAATTCTATTAATTTGTGTTTAATCTGTATTGTTATTCTTATTTACATTGTTTATAATAACTTTTCTTAGAAGTTATGACAATATAAATATTGTATGTAATGTTATGTAAAATCCTAATTTCATTTTAATGATATTACATTTTGATAGTGTTATATTTTATTAAGGTTTATTTTTTTAACTACATTAAATTTGTCATGCGAATGGAAATTTTTCAGTGGGATTTGAGTAAGGAACTGGAACTACTCAAAAACTGGTTGGTTTTTGTTAGTGTCCATGTGTGTTGGAAACAGGTGGGTCACTTCTACCCTAGCTGGTGTGTGAAATAAATCAAGGTTATTACTGTTTTACTTTTTTTTCCTTTATATTTAATTTCTTTTTTTTCTGTAAAGTATTGTGACAACTTTTGTGGGGTGATTGTGTTTCACTATCTTTTTATTTGTGTTAAATCTTTATAACTGGTTGACTTTAGCATTCGATTATATTGCTTTCTTGATTTGATCAAGAATAGTTATTATTTTCTTCTCATTTCTGTATCATAATAATTATGTGTAAGTATAAATGATTACCAAAATCATATTGTATGATTAAATTTTTTATGAAATACAATTTTTTTTAATCAATTTCTTTATTGGCAAAAGTTAACAATAATAAGGGTAACTGCAGCCATTTTAAAATTACAAAATTTACATGGTTAAATGTTATCTTTCCATCTAACATTTTGAACTTAATTGCACATTTTATCAGCAAATTACTTGCCATTGAATTTATTTTGACCAAAAATGTCAGTTTTTGTACGTACCCTTAACTGTGTGCAAAGAGGTAATATAAATAGTAAAATGACATGTAATTTGCTGATGAAATTTACTATTTTTATTATTTCAAAAATAACCGAGTACTGCCTATTGAATAATTGAATAATAATTGTCTGTCCATTTTTACGTGTGCCACCCTGTATATACATTTTTTATTAGCCAATACTTTTTCTTGTCAAAACCTGACAATGTCAATATTCATGTAAGACGTTGAGTGAAAATTTTAAAAAGTAATCAAAATATTTAATTATTAAAAGAATATTCCATTCTCCTAATTTCAATGTCTTAAAAAGTAGAGTGCATTTGTCGTCAGAACTAAAAGCATCACAGTAAATCTCGCATCTTGATTCCAGAAGGATATACCTAATATATGGATTATGGATACTTAATGATCCATAAATATTAAATAAGTGATTGATCTATTGATTTATTATTATTACCCCCAATCGAATTTTTGGTTTTGTCCTTTTCTTCTTAACATTATTATTGCTGCTATACTAAAACTAGAGTTGGCAGCAGCTGTAAGTAGTTGCTAGTATTTAAGAAAGATTAACTGAACTTGATGTGTTCAGTCTTATTTAAAACAAAAAAAGATGTGTTAACAGATTAATTAAAAATAATATGTTATTATGGTTTTTGATATTCTTTATTGCTTTTATTTATTATGATTATAATTGAAAAACAAACAATATATGAAAGTTTATATAATTATACATATATATATATATATATATATATTTCTTTTAAACGGGTCAATGAGGTTTGCATATACAAATTAGATTGTAAAGTTCAAATGCTGAGGTGGTTTGGATGGATATTGCTTCTTCAGAGACCACAAGTCTGAGAGCAAAGTCCCCTAACTTAAGATCACCCCATCTGGCCCTCAATACTTGAAAGTGGCAAAACCAGTTTTATTCTGACTTTCATGTATATTCAACTTTTTTTTTTACAAAAAAAATTGTCTTATCTGGCTCCTGCTTGTCTGGTTATAACTTTTTAAACTTCCTATCAGTCGTTTTGAAGTATTAGAAACCAAAATTATTTTTCCAAATATGTTTTCTTACTTTACAAAATTAAATAATGAAGACATGGAGTATGTGGCTCAAATTCAAATGTTCCAATTTGAATGAATGATAATGTTTGATGAGACAACAACCTCCTTTTAATTTTGTTAGTATTCATTTATCTCCGGAACCTTCTCACCCTTTTTTAGGGCAAGGATTAAGTGACTTTAAACATTTATTTTAGCTTATTAATATCAATGATTATATTATTAATACAAACTATACTACTGCCATAACGGTTCTATAAATACTGATATTACGTATAAATTGTTTATTGCTGTTTAAATTAAACAGTATTTATTAAATTAAAGTAATTAAATTTTACAGTAAAATTATGTAAAAAAATTATTCAAAGCATTTTTTTATGTTCTCATGAAATTTAAAAATATAGGGTTCATTTTTATAAATTACAGAAAGCTGAACTTATCTCAATTAGTTACTTCTTGAGAAAAAAACTATTAACAAGTTCAAAGAATTCTTATCAAACAAATATGTAAGTTTCATATTTATGTTCATTAAACTAAGACATATAAGTTAATTAGCTGAGGGATATGTGTGTATATATATGTGTGGTATCCCATACTTTATCCTTGTCTATAGTTATTCTGGAATAATGCTACTTAGTTTCAATGCTAATGAGTATAAAGAAGAGATAGTCAAAATACTACATTTTGAAAAGTATTTTTAATCACAGTTATAAAATCACAAATTACAGGAGCTTATTATTTTATTATAGAATAAATTAATTTTTATACTAACAAAATATTACCTTATCCATATCCATGGCTAAAATGACTAGTCATGGCAGGCTAGGACTAAGTTTAATTTGTTTTATATGCATAATATTTAAGATTGATATATTACTATTTCTTCTAAGCATTACATATTATCTATATAAGTGAAGACACAAAACTGTAAAAAGTTAATACCAAACATGGGGATAATATGCGTGTCCACTGCCGTAACGGTTTCCTATACCATTATATCCTTGTCCATAGTTGTTTAGGTTGTTAGATAAATGTGCGTCTCTAAGGGACAAGCCCTGTCCGTTGTAGAAGTTGTTGGCACCATGAGCTCCGTAGTTTGCATCGTTGAAAGATCCACCTGCTAGTCCATGCTGCCTTCTTTGATCTAAATGAAGGTTGGATCCATGTTGTCCGTTAGCACCTGCACCACTAAATCCAGAACCATAGGCGTTTGCAAAATTATTGTTGAACTTCTGACCAAAGTCTTCACCGCCCATATTATGATCTTCGTCGACATATTTAGTGTCACGACCAGATTCTACGTTGTGGTACGATTTGTGGAACCCGGTAGTCTTGTGACCTTTATTGTGGCCTAAGCTGTTGAATTCTCCTACATTACCTCTCCCGGCTGCGTTGTGGTAACCGTTTCCTTGGTTGAACGCACCAGCACCGTTGTTAAAGTTTCTAGCATAGTTGTCAGCGTGATACCCTCCAAGTCCTTGTTGTTGGTTTGCATACCTCTGTCCTCCTGAGAATCCGTGTCCACCACCATTAGCCATAGCTCCAGCTGATCCTAGAGATTGATGTACCAGACCATTAGAGTGTAGATTGTCATAGTATCTTCCATCTCCTGCGTAGTTAGACAAGTCGTTCAAGTATCCTACATGGCCGATAGGAGGAGAATTGTGTCCGAAATAAGGTCTATTATAAGGTCCACTTCCTAATCCTAAGCCAGGCAACACACCTCCATATGGAAGGTAAGCTCCCGATGCTACCCCCAGTATTACTATGCAAATAAGCAAATTGTACATTTTTTTACCTATACTTTTTTCCTAATTCACTATATAAATCTTCTTTTGTGACTGACTATCACACTGATTGGAACCATTATATATATTTCTTGAAATTCACCCCTAACAATGAGGACAAATAAAGATCGGTCTGATTGTGGTTTGTCCAACCTTTACCTTGACCAGCCCACAACTCTATTATTATTCCTTTCTAGCTGAAAATTAACTAACCACAAAGATTATTACTTTGGTTATTACTGTTATATCTTAAATTATTCTTACTAAAGGTCCAAGTTAGTGTTTAATATCACCCGAATTTATTCGAAA
>KZ651442.1:577999-597384 GCA_001010745.2 Gerris buenoi | reverse complement strand
GCATTTTGAAACAGAAAATAAAAAGCGTTTTTATTTGAAACATTGATGAATAATTGATTCTAATTGAGCATTTTGAAACAGAAAATAAAAAGCGTATTTATTTGAAACATTGACGAATAATTGATTCTAATTGAGCACTTTGAAACAGAAAATAAAAAGCGTATAAATTTTGAAAAGCCAATAACTTGTTTAATTTTGTTTTTGAAAGAAACCTTCAATCAACACTATCTCCTTTGATTGTCATCGTCATTTATCGAGTTCATTCGATGTCTTTGTTCGTCAGAAAAACTTCGCTTTCAGAACTTCGACGCTTTCGACGTGAATTCGAAGCTTTCTCCATTAGAATCTTTTAGACTTTCATTCAGTATTATAAGTCAATACGTTCACGTAAGATTGGTTTGTAAAATATTTATACTACTTTACTTTAGCTAAACAGGAGAAATATTTGCTTAGGGTCAGTTACCCCAAAAATCCTTCCACACAGGTATAAAGAAATACCCTCTTTATGATTCTTTGTAACTTCATACACCTCCCTAATATAATATTTTTTAACTTTTGTCAAACCTTCTAAAAGCAAATAGAGCAATATCTCTTTCCCTACCTAAAAGTTTTAACAAGTCAGTGGATTATTTTGTGACACTATACCCTAGGACTAGGATATATATTTTCATTTAAAACGAACGGCAAACCTACCAGCTTAGACTACCTACTTAGCTTTCAAAGGGCGCATTAAATCCATAAGTCAGTGAAGGCGTAACGCATGTACTTCAATATATGTTGACACTTAACAAAAATACTGAAGTTATGATTACTGTGCTAGGTACCTTTATGAATGTTATTTTTTTAACATTAATTTTTATCAAACTTAGGCAATAAATCATCTGTATATAGCCAAATGTGTTCTGTTTTGACGAGTGCTGTAATTACTTCTTTTAAACTCCAAAAGTAGAATATTTTGTGCCTAATATGCCCTTTTCCCCCCTTTTGAAATCTTCCTTCAAGTAGGTAAACCTGTCAGGTAAAACTGATAAGGTAAACCGGTGCATGTGTGCTATCATAACTGTGAAGTTATGGTTTACTGTTTACATACTGTGCAGTATGTTTGCCTGTCAGATATACCTCAACGTAGACAACTTTAGACTTTAAGATCCTTCCTGATGTGTGTGTGTTATTTCATCTAATATCCCTCTATCATGGTTTATTTTTATACTAGCCGTTATGCCCGTGGCAACAGGCAGAATAAATATGGTTAAAAAAAGTTATAATTAAAATACATATTTAAATAGATATTTACTGTTTAAATAATAAATTTTATGCGTGGAGTTTCATTACAATGGAACGTAGTGGTAGAGTTTTCGACTGACGCACTGGAGGTCACTGGTTCAATCCCAGCTTATGGCTAATCAATTTTTAACGTTATAAATCATTTAGAGGTGAGTCGTCGCCGTCGCCGTTGTCGGGACACTACTCGATTATATAAAAGATATTGCTCAAATTTACAAGATTGTTTTTATGAGATTATTAACTTAAGTTATAGATACATTCGATGGATATCTATGCCAGCGCCATCAATTGGAAAAATATCTAGTCAAATCTTTCGCAGTATTGAAAATATCTGAGTAAAATACATAGTAGATCTCTTCATTGTGATCTGTAGCTTTTCTATGCTACATTTGATTTGCACACCAAACTAAAAAGCTAGTGCAAAATCCCTTCTTTTAACCGATCATAATAAAATAGCAAAGTAAATAAAAACAAGTAAAATAAATGAGATATGAATTTTATTTTTAAATACCTTTTAAAAGAAGTCCATCAATGTTTTTATAAAATTTAAATGAATTTTTTCATTGTTAGTTATTAACGTTAACAAAGATTGCAGGGTTGACCTTCACCAGGAATGTTTTAAGGGGTAAAAAAATACACTAAAAAACTAGGGTGACCTAGACTAAATATTTACTCCGTTAGTTAAAATAAAAACGGATTTGTCTCGAGTTAAAAAAAAAAAAAAAAAAAACATTGCCAACCTTTTCTGAAAGTTAAATAATATAGTTAGAAGACATAATAATAGAACAGACAGTTAATCGCTTAAAATACATAAGGCACACATGTTGAGGGAATGTCAAGGAATATTTTAGAATGCCCTTAAAAGGTAGGTAGGTTAATATTAAATGACATAAGAGCCCTCTTGTCACAAAATAATCCTCTTAAATGACTTAAAGCACTTTATGTGGAAAAAATACGTCATTCGTAAGAGAAAAAAAACTTAAATCTGGTAAATAAAGTCATTATGTCAAAAAGGAATTAAGTCACTAAAAGTTAGTCTTATGGAGTATAAATATTTATATATCTATAAAGAACTTGTAGTGTAGTGAAAATATAATAGTATCAGGTATAAAGTTATTTATGTCTCAAAACCTTGCCGAAAGTTTAATGAAAATTATGGTAATTACGAGTTTAATAAATTTCTAGTTAATTTATATTTCACTCTTAATTTTTTATAATATAACTTAATGTTAAATTTACTCAAGTCACGGAAAAGCCATGCGCTATTTCTTATTATTCCAAGCTAATTCAAGCGAGCTAATCTTAAAATGCTAGATATTTACGGTGCGCATGAAGAACGTAGCAAAATTTACATTTTTCTCTTATATAGGTCATATCTGTTTTCAATATGACTAAAAGTAAACATTTTCCGGGGGGAAATTTATTTTAAAGTTGTCACAAATGCTGATACAAGCACTTGTGTGCCAAATTTCGTTCAAATTGGTTTTATTACGCTAGCTATCGTTAGACAAACTCACAATTTTAAAATTCTATGTCTCCGAAATGAATAACTCACTATGTTTGTTCATTCAGTCAAAATGTCAGTAATTTAATTGAATTATTGTGATTGGCTGTTTATTATAGTCCAGGAGATAGCTGGCAAAAAAGTGTCTGACTAATATCAAGCTAGAATTTTGTATGTAAGTAAATCTTTTTGTGCCTTTTAAGAATATGTGGTCGGCAAAGATCGTCTGCAGGACATGGCTTGGTAATAGGCATTTAAAAGAAACAATCCGGTTGAAATCGGCCATGTCCCTCTCCCATTTTGGTGGACAATGTGATTTTTATGATCCTGAGTACAAAATTAGTTATTAGACCATAATTCAAGTTAATGTTATGTCCCGCAGACGAACTTAGCCGAGAACATGTTCTTAAAAGTCGGCAAAAGATTTACTTATACACAAAATTCTAGCTTGATGTTAGTCAGACACTTTATTGCACGCTATTTCCTTGACTAAATGTAACTTGTTTTATTAAAAAATAAATAAACTGTTTTAGAAATGTTGGGCTATATCATCTGCTTAATATCAAGAGGATACACGTATGGCATATTTCGCCATTGTTATGACACACGCATACTTTTATATTGACGTCCCAACATTGCATTTTTGATATATTACACAGTAGCATATTACGTCCCAACATTGTATTTTTTATATATTACACAGTGGCATATTACGTCCCAACATTTTATTTTTGATATATTACATAGTGGCATATTACGTCCCAACATTGTATTTTTGATATATTCCACAGTGGCATATTACGTCCCAACTACTTATGCATTTATACCACCGTTGCTATATTATACAAAATGTTAAAAATAAAAACTCTTGGAATATAAAAGTTCGTACAACTTATGCATTTATACCACCATATACAAGGTGTTAAAAATAAAATCTCTTGGAATATAGAAGTTCGTAAAATCGAGTTAACGACAATTTAACTTCAATATAAACGTTGAGGAAAACATCGCTTTATAGGTAAGCAACATCTACACCTTCAATACTTGTTAACACCTGCTTCCCCTCTCCTAGGGCGTTAAAAATGTTTTTTAAAAAATTCCAAGTACTCATCAACAGTTTAGTTAAGCTATAGTTAAAAGTAGCTAAGTATTTAAGTTTATTTGCGCCAAATTACTGAAGGTGAAAGGACTTTTGATGACTTGATGGATGATAAATAAGTGATATAATCCCTTAAAAGTAAAGTAATCAAATATTACTTACTACTGTCTGAGACTATGTAACAGCAAATATTACTTCTTGTGGAACGAATATCTTCCACTCTGGATGCAAACCCTGTCTTGTGTATCATGAAACAACAACAAGTAATTTCTTTATTATTCTTCATCATAAGTTTTATAGTCAAAAGAAATTTATTTTCTCTATATATATTATATTAATATTTAAGTAATTTTTCTGTATTGTTAACGAACGTTAATTCTTTAAGAAAATTTTCTAGTCAGATAATCTCTCGTAAGATAGTAGTTGATACTAAGTTTAAGACAATTTAAACTTTCATAATAGACTTTAACGTAAACATCTCTTCATAAAGTTCCTTTTCCCTATTGTTCCTTTCTAGTTCTAGACCCTATTCGTTACGATTTTTGCTTAAAACACAACAATATGCTAAGGAAGCTTTCTAAATGGTTGAAATTGAATAGAGACTAAATACAGATGTCATGATATAGGTTGGAGGGAGTGGGGAGTGGTACCAGCTTCCCCCTCCCCTAGAATACAAACAAGCTATAAAATACAAGTTGTAAAAAGGCAGTGATATGACAGGAGACAGGTTCTTAAATGGTGTTTATATTATAATTTGAAAACTGATAACTTGACAATCAGGGGGAAGGAAATGTGTTAAATTATCATATATAACTCATTCGATTTACGATTAATTAAACGTTTTTAATTATAACAATTTACAAAATAAATTATGATTGAAATTAAAACAAGTTCTAACTGTGGTATAGTATAGAAAAGATATAATAATAATATGTACGAAGTATTTTTAATTTTTAAAATTGTTTTTAGAATATTACCTTTCTGTATAGCGGGCTTAAAAATTTCATTATTTTTGAACCAAATAATCGAAAAACCACTAGTATTATTTAAATAAAAACCCGTATTATTCAATGGTTCGAAAGTGTCATCGGTTTAACGTCATAAAATATCCAAAAGTTTATGGTTTTATTACAGATCGGAGTTTATGACTAAAAACAACCGGAGAACGATCTTACTAACCAGTTTGTTTATTTCGTTTTTACTCCGTCGTAAAACAGTCTTAGGGTAGTCGGAAAAAATTACTTTCTTATAGTTTACGCTCTTTTAAACCTATGTAAAAGAAGGTCCTTGTCTGCTTTAGATATAAAGGGAAAGAATCGAAAAGTTAACAACTAAACTTTTATAGTTCAACTTTCACGCTATATTTTTGTTTTTTGTTACATCAATACACTTTCATTTTTTAAGTGAAGATTATTCAGAAGAAGTAATGGCACTAGTAATTGTTGGTTTTGTTTATATATCTTCCTACTATATTCATGAACTATTAATAACAACTAGGTGCCTAAACACTTGCAATTGTTTGCGGTTCATTGTATGATGAGCCGCTCGCGAAAATACTAAATACCTGAGCCATCAATGAGCCACTGTATGAGTCTAGTTGCTCGCGAGCAGGATCTATCCATCCAATTCAGCCGTTTAAGCCTCGTTCAGACTGCCGAACCGAACAGAGGAAACGAGCTGAACATTGATAGTTCGTTCTCATAATTTGTCAGGCTAAAGCCATTTTTGTTTTCATCAATGTTTACTTGGTCTTTGCGCATGCCCAGTCTGAGATGCGCAGGCGCACTTTAGAATGGGCATGCGCAGAACCCAATGCTCGGCTCGTTTTCTCTGTTCGGTTCGGCAGTCTGGACGAAGCTTTAAACGGTCTAAGTATACTTGGTCCAAGTAACTTTGATCAAATGCACTTGGTTCAAGCGTTTTTGGAACTTTGAAGCATGGTTTACTCGGTCCAAGTAGTGAACTTTGATACACTACAAAGAAGATGTTAAGATAGAATGTGTGAAATGTTTTTCCCTCAAGAACTTTCCAGCTTAATTATACTTCTTAAAATTGAAAATAGTGGTGATATAATATAACCTTCTTGTAAACAAACCCTGGCACAACTTCACATTCTTGTCATTTTTTGATATTTCGTTCTCATAATTTGTCAGGATTGCGCCCTTTTTTGTTTTTATCAATGTTTACATATATCAAAAAAAGTTGGGGCCCGTCCTACTCAACTTGGATGTTCAAGTTGATCTTTACTTGGATATCTAAGTTGACTTTGATACCCTTTTAACACGATCTAAGTATCATCAAAGTCGTCAAAGATAACTTGTTCCAAGTATACATTGACCGTGTAAACCTGGCTTTAATGTTGTTTATAATTTGAAATCAAGAACAAACTTCGATTGCTCTGATAATGGTAAAATTAAAAACGAAAAAGGATCCGCTCTTTGATGTTGGCTCAATGAGCTGTACAGAAAACGGATAGGGTTTGAATTAAAATGTAGGATGTAAAGTTCTATTATGTCTCTGTTGTTTTACAAGTATTACACCTACACTCTTTTTGAAAGCAGGCCGTTTAGATTTTTCTTTATTGTCTTCCCTCCTTATCTTAAAAGTTTATTTTTCAGAAATACGGTTTATAAAATCGTGTTTAGTGTTTTTCGGGTTAAATTTCGAGCTCCATATACGCTTCCGAAGTCAATATATAATTAATTAAGTAACGATATAAATTCAATTTAATAAAGGAAGTATAAAAATATAAAGAACATTTGTAGTAAGTTCTAGAAAAACTATTTATGTTTGCATAATACTCTATAGGACTGCGTGGGGATATTTTATTTATTTATTTATTCTGTTGTAATTATCGGTTGGGCACACTTGACTATTTTGTTCAATTGTGAATTTATTTAAACAAAATGTTTGATGATTTTATTAAAAAAATATAAATTAATATTTGAACAAAATGTTTGCTTTTATTGAAAATATAAATTAATAATATTTGAAGAAGCGGTTGAAAGTCAAAAATTCATTTTGAAAATGCTTTTATTCATAAACTTTTGTCATTTGAAGGACATATTGTTAAAAACAGCGAATATATATATTGAAATTCACCTTTTTTAATATTGAAAGTACCGACTTTTAATGAGAGCTGTTCTGCTGAAATGAATTTTAGTTAGTATCAGGCCCTTCATGTTTTTATTAACTATTGATTTTTGTTCTCTTTTATCTAGTTTTAATATGATGATTTGAGTAAAAATAATAATCAAAATGAATATTTATTTATCTCAAGATTTGTAGAGACTATATTATATTTTATATAGAAATTCGAACATATTTCAAATTGAAATCAAATGTCTAAAATAATTAAACCAGTTTATTGGAAAAAACAACATTATTATTGATTAAAATAAGTTTAAAAATTTTTTTTTTTTTTTTTTTTTTTTTTTTTTTTTTTTTTTTTTTTTTTTTTTTTTTTTTTTTTTTTTTTTTTTTTTAATGATTGACCATACAAATTCGTAAAAACAAAACAATGACTTTAAAGTTTTGACGTACATATTTTGTTAATTTTTACTTTTTTTTCATATTTAAAAATCTTTTAATACATACGCGGCAATGATTATAATTGTAGATGTCTCCTTTCTATTGTATCTTTGTGGATTATAGATTTTCCTTGGAAAATCTATAGAAAATCTATAGATTATAGACTTTCCTTAGAAAATCTATAAACTGTCTACTATTGTCTATCTATCTACTATTGTGGTTTCATAGGTTTTTATATGAAATTCTATAGGTAGAGCAGTAGAAGCGAAAAAGATTCTGCAGATAAACAGAATACTCTGGCAAAGCTGGAGATATTTTATTTTTGTTTACTTTAATTTATTTATTCGTTTATTACGTTCATTCGATTTTAGGCCTTTGAGTTTTTTAAGTTTTAATTAAATACAACCAGTTTTAAATTTAGTGAGTCACAGTTTGCCACCTTTTGCTTTAGTCGTCAGTTATCGTTTATATTTTAATTATTATTCTTGAATATAAAGTCTTAATATTTGATGTACTCCATTTTAAAAAATCCAAGACAAAAATCCGTTCCAGACATCAGGTAAGTACCATTTTTAGTTTCCGTGAGTGTCTGTTAGTCTTTCGCTCAATTTTCGTGAACCAAAATTATCTTAAAAACTACTCATCAGATTATTATTTTTTTTTTTATAAAATTTGAATGAAAGTTCATAATTGTAGCCTATTTTTGTCCCTTAAAAGTTTCAACTTTCTACGCCTATTTGTTAATCTACCAACATCTTTAAAAGTAATCATATGTTTTTTATTTAACTCAGATGGTTTGTTAAACGTTGACCGCAGATGGCACCAGATTATTTTAACTGTCTGCGCTTTTAAACTTTTACTAAATTGATTAAAAAATCAAAACAATTAAGAGATTTAAAAAAAAAACGCGGGAAAATTAAGTATTCGAAATTGGACGAGAAAGTTATGTGTCACACAAATTGGCGGACTATTTTTTTGTTCCTTAAAATTCTTTTTTAGGAATTAAAAAAACATCATCATGTCTGGTGTTTGTAACCCTCATATCTTAAACATTAATTGTCCAATAATTAATTAGTCTTCTGCGCAGCGGCGGATTAAGGGTGTCATCTAGGGGGGGTGGCGATCTGACCCTCCAAGGGGGTTTCGGGAGTCTCCCTATGGAAAGACCAAAGGAAGGGGGGGGGGAGTTCTCAGGATTCCTCGACTGCAGTACATTGAAAACAAAAACAGGGCAGCTATTGTAAACTAGGACATTTTGGCGTCCCGAAAAGTATTTTTGGGAGACAAGTTCGGGATTTAAAGTCCAAAACCGGGAAAACCCCCGCCCTCTCCCTTTAATCCGCCTTTGTTTCTGCGACAAAATTTTTACTTCCACCAATATCTCTAAAAGTACTTAAAAATCTTAAAGTATCTCTAAAAGAAATTTGAATATAGCTTTTTAAAAGTGCATATTTAATAATAGAAATTAATATGGAACCCACTGGGGATAAATACACTATCAACTAACCACTTCCATTTTCCTGTGGAATCACAATATTGAGGTTCAGGTAAGCTATGTGCCGCACTTTCTAATTGACAGATCATTTTTTTCAACCACATTTTGAATCCTTGTGACCATTAAAATATTTTTTAATTTGACAATATCACGTATGTCAGACAACTTTGGGAACAAGTTATAAAAAGAGAAAGGAAGGATAATATAAAGTGATGTTTAATTTTTTTGCAGTTATTTGATCCTTTTATGGCTAAACCTTTTAAAGGCATTGACTGCCAGTAATTTTATTTTAATTTAGTCTATAGATTATTGTTTTACAAATCAGGTATATTAGCTGTTTAAATTAAATGTTATAAATATTTTAAATAAAATAATCAATTCGTAAGTTAAATTATATCTCGAAGTAATAATATACAATATACATGGACTAACTTCCCTATTAAGTCTCTCCCGCTTTAAGTTACCAATTACGCTTATGATCTAATTATCTTAGAAGTTTCAGTTTATTACTCTAAATTGATTAAGATATTCCTGATCCTGATATTTAATAATTTAATCAACTCAAAATGAGGAAAATAGAATTAGTCTCTCTACTCTCCAATTTTACTGATTATTATAAATCTATGGAGCCGTTTCTTTCGTAAAATATTTTCTGACTTCAATAAAAATTTATATGTTATCAATAAAAATGCGTCTTGTATATTATTATTTTATATTACTATATTAGGTGTTATAAAATAATTTCTGTTTGTAGCAATAAAGATGACACTCGAAACTTTATTACCTTAGATTGTAAATAATTTTGTCACCTTGAGCCATTAAGTTGTCCATTTTTTTCTTTCCATAGGTATTTGTTTTTTGCTAAATAATTGAATTTTTTAACATATTTTGTTAACGACAAATTTGTTTGCCATTTAAATTTCACTATAATGTTCTAATTATGACCGCTCATATCTCATCATCACAATTATAATTTGAAATATAAACTAAGTAAAGGAAGAAAGTATCTATCAACATAAAGAATATGAGTTTTTTTTCTAATTATAAATACAATTATGCAAATTAATGAGGGGTTGTTTATTAATGAGACAAAATGTTTGATATTGATATTGTATTTTTTATTTAATATCTATCACCACAAATTTTCTCTAGTATGTATTATTAAATTTATTTAAAAATGCTTAAGCAAGGGAAATCGATTTTAATTCTAATTTAATACTTTAAATATTAAGGGTCTCTGGTGACTCATTATTTTATAATGTTTTGAAATTCGGAAGCAGTTGGCATCCTGTTCAAATCCCGTCTCCAACAAGGAGATCGTATGCTGGGTCCTCGCCCAGCATTACGATATAAATCGGTGGCTACTTCAGTGAAGAGACGTCCATCTAGTTACGAATTTAAATTATACAGATTCCTTTGTCATATCTTACATATGTAGTCGTAGATCTATAATTAGATTTTGTTTTTTGGGGCACTCCCGGGGTAACTCTGTATTGTATATAGAATATGATTTTACTGCAATAGCCCATGAAAAATGTAGGCCTACCAAATGGCATATATACTAAACGAACAACCGTTGTTTTATCAGCTTTATAAACCGTAAAATTGGCTTACGCCAATTATATATCGACCATATATAGACCACCCACATATGAAGGTATGTCACTTCACTTAGGCTGTATGTCTTTTTGCACGACGAACTTAATACATCACTTCCACTATTAGCATATTTGTACGGCGCTTGCCGAGGCAGGGATCACATAGAATCCTCATATTTTAGTTGATTCGTTCTGTTCGGGTGAATTCGAAAGTATACGCGCGGATATTATATTCGCGCAAAAATGTTTCCAGTAGACTTAAAGCCTTGTGTGCTACCATTTATGAATCGATATCGTTAACCCAGCATCGAACTTGTTTAGAGTACTAGAATACTAATAAATAATTATATATTTAATAGTTACAAGTGTTAGTGACAAATTTTATCTATTGAGATTTTTTTTTAAAGTAAAGTAATAGTGTATTAGAAGTGTATAAAATTTGTAATAAAGTGTATAAAACAAAATAGAAGATACAACAAAAAGAACAAATGGAATGGATTAATGTAAGGTCTAATTGAAGTACTACAGTGAATGTTCAAACTCCCCCTAGTGGTGGGATTTGCAGACAAGTGGTATCCGCGTCACAATATTGATTTACTACTTACTAAGTAAGAGATGTAATCAATGCTTTAAGTAGTCCTCTAAAGACCTAACCACTTAGATAACATAGAAATGAGATGAAAACACACAAATAGATTTTATTACGCCTTTACGTTTAAAAATATCATAATACTATTACGTACATAATAGTACTATTCTCTAGTCAGTCTCATAATGAAATTAAAGGTCTTCGGAAATGATCGCGTCAAGGTAGAAACAACTAAAACCGCGTGAAAGATTACGCGTTTGATAAAACTTTTGTAGATTATGAATTTCCCATGACAATACAATAATCAGTCATTAATTTTACAAAATAGTTTTAAAATAACCTTTAAATCAGTTTTAAATTCGTATTTGAATAGACTATATTTTAAATCAAAATCGTCGGAACCGTAATTTATAAATTATTAATTATTTTAACGTTATTAATCATTTTCACGTTATTTCAAAGTTTTTGAAGGCTAGCGCCCCCAAATTTGGAGCTAAAATTCATTTCTCAATTTCACCTCAATGTATGATTTTTCTGAACATGAACGCCAAATTGTTGGCCCACTGATCTAGGCTCCTGGCGTCAGTATACAGACAACTGACATTTTTTAAAAACCACTTTTCTGAACTCAGGGTACCTGCAAACTTTCCCCGTTTCATGTCATCAAAATCATAAAATCGAATTTTCGCGCCCCCATATTGTCTCTCTATTTGAGAAAGTAAAAGTGTAGGAGAATTAATTTTGGGTTTTAAAACGTCAAACTTTAGTTTTGAAGGTCTGGTGAAAGCTGAGAAGGAAATGCTGACATTGACTGAATACGATCTTTGCTGAAAAAACATCAGCGTTATCTTTAAAAGGTATACTGGCAAAAAGTGACACATTCAGACTCTTTAAATTCAAACCTGATTATTTTACTACGTTGTTATTAACTTAGTTTCTTGTTTGTTTGTTTGTCCGGTACAAATCTTGCAATCGAATTTTAACTATCATCCCGAGTAGCTAGACAGCTCAGAACACGATGACAATGCATTATTTTAATACTTTTAGTCATTTTTCAGCAGAATTAAATTCGTTTTCAGCAAGTAGTGTTTTAGTCCGCAAATGGCTTCCATATCAATTTGAACTGTCTCCATTTAAAATAACGTAAGCTATCAAAACAATTTTCAAGTATTTAATAAAAGGGGGTAAAACTTTAAAATATTTGAAAATAGTCAATAATAGTTTGTTGAAGCAAAACAAAAGTAAAGTACACGGGAAAGTTATCTGCCACACTAATTTGCAGAGAATTTATTTTGCTGCACATTAATTTATATTAGGTATGTGCAGTAATAACCTCACTCGCGTCAAAAATGCATGCGCTATTATGACGTTTAAAATAATGTAGTTACCTATAAGCAATAACTCGAAGCAATTATAAAAATTATTGAGCTCAGATTTCTATTCCTCATTTTTCTAATTTTTCATTGCAACTATTTTCACTCCAAAAAAGATGCATTTGGCTTTAAACAGTTTTTCTTCCTTATATATGTATTTATTTTATACTTAATTCATTTTGATAATGGCGGACGACCACTTAAATCTTTGGTTTTTCCACCCTTAATAATTCAGCTCTGTTTGCCTTGCTCATTAAGTCAAGTTAAATTAAAACCTAGAGTTTTCCAGACTTTTCCTCTCTCTCTCTCTCTCTCTCTCTCTCTCTCTCTCTCTCTCTCTCTCTCTCATTCCCTCTCTCTCTCTCTCACTCTCTACCCTATTTCCGTAGTGAAAATGTAGGGCGTCCCAGTGTTTAGAGTGTAGCGTGTGCCCGGAACATTATAAAACTGCCAATTCAGTAGGGACTCTTGACTCTTTGTTCACGACTATTCACCCACTAATATAGCATGACGCAGTTAAATTCTAAAAAAAGCCACATTTTAACCTCACTTTTACCTCCTAACCTACAATTTACGATAGTTTTTGTTTCTTAACAGGATTATCAAGATCTTTTAGATTACAAAAAAAGTAATGCATTAAGCCTATATTTTGTATTATTTAAAAAAAAAACCTATTAATCGGTGAAAGAAAAAGAGTTTATTTATTTGAAATAGTACGGCACGTAATTACTTTTAAAATAAACTAAAAAAATGTCAGCTTTTGCAATAAGAATAAATAAAAGCAAATATCAGTTATATAATCCAGTAGTGTCCAGAAGGTGACGATTCACCACAAAATCATTTGTTAAAGCTAGGGGAACCAAATTTAGTCTTCAAATAGATATAATCTACTTAATTTTACTTTTTTCTCTATATAAAATCAGCCCGTTGCCACGGACTTAACGCCTATTTAAGCCCGGAGAGAAGTCGGGTTCGATTCCCCGCCGAGTAGAATTTATTTTTATGGTAAATTGTTATATTTTTGATAAAATTTTTGATGTAATGTTTAATAATAATTTACCTACGAAAACTCGAGAACTAATAAATGGAAAACAAATTTGTTATGTTTTTCACAGAAGTTAAAAAAGTTTGTTTGAATGTTCTCGGACATGCCAAATGCATGAGCAATGATTACCACCTTAATGATCTATAATGAATTCGAGCTCAAGTGGTTACAGCTCTGCGACATACAAGGGCTTAGATAAAAAAATATGTTTTTATGACCATTTGCAAGATACTTCCGACTTGACTTTAATAGATTCCTTAAATAAATGGGAAAAGAAAAAAGTTCATTTCAAATAAAAAAAAAAAGGAGAAATGTTTCTCGGGAAAAGTTTATCTGTAGAAGATAAATTTACTTGAGGATGTTTTGCTAAAGTTCATTTATCTCTTGCAAGTCCAGACCGGGCTTCATTTCTCATCCTCATTCTGTTGAACAACTTCTTCTGAACAACTTCTTCTGTATTCCATCAACAGATAGTTTTCAAACTCGTGTATACTTTTAGGTGTTGGTTCACAGAAGGTTACTTCTTATTTGCTTAAGAAAAGAAATGTTTCTTTACCAATGCACTAAAAAAAAGGGAAGTCAGGTTATAGGAAAGAAATAAATAAAAAGAAGAGACCAGACTTAGAAAGAGATTTTTTTTAAAAGTGGAATAAAAAATGTAAGAGTATTTGTGTGTTTTTGACAAGGATCTTGAAGTTTTTTCTTATTAAGGTTGTGGTACGACTGTTGATATATCGATGTTTAGGTTTCTATACTGTTTACACAGACCCTTTGCCCTTAAGGTTATATTACTTTTGAGCTCTAAATTTTCAAGATACCTTCAAGCATTACCAAAAAGGGTTTTCCGCAGGGCGTACAATGTGCGATTGGAACCATTATTCTTCATGTTGTGCGTGTGAGTAGGGTTAGCTACTAACTTATATAGTTTGGCAAGCTGCCCTCTACGGAAAGTTCTATGCGGAATATTTACTCCCTTTCTTCGGCAATGTATTATTTCTAATAAACCAACTTGTTGTTTAGTCATTTTGTGTTTTCGGTTCGTTTCAACAAGAAAAATGTCTTTATCATTTTATAACATAAACGTCTAAACTTAGTTAGAGTAACTTGAAATTGATGTATTTTTTTTATTGTTGATAAGCTACTGAAGATTTAATTGGATAACTTTTACTTTGAAACATCTTCGGCAAACAACAACGAATTATAGTTTGATAATTTTGTAACTAAAGCAATAAAACTTAACTCTTCAACAATTATAACTTCTTCTCTTAAAAACTAACTGGAAACATAATAGTTTCCGTGAAGTTTAACAAACTTTCTAAGCAACATTTTTATTCAATCTGTCTACATTTTCATTTATTTATCCACAAAGTATTCTTAATGTAATAGAAGAGAAGCATTGTTATCATTCTGACGAATGATGTTTTTTTTACGTCCCATAACTCAAAATCTCATAGACAAACCGATTTAGACATCAGGGAACATCTTTGGTCTCGTGTCTGCCGTTCAACATTTTGGTTCCAAGCTGACCGAAGGTTACGGAAGCTATGTGATCGTTCTGAAGAACGTAAAAATTTGTAGGTCTCCGATTTCAAAAATTCCTAGACAGAAATCCATCCTATAGCACAAAATAGGACACCTATAGCTTAAAAATTACTTATCTTATTTGTATGAAACTTTTATTATTTATCGAAACTAGCCCGCAGATAGCCATTGAATAATTTGAACCGTCTATGCTCTTTAACTTTTGCTAACTTGATTCTTTAATTTATTTTAATTTAAATCAAATTATAATTATTATTAACTACGGGAAACTGTCAGAGAAAAACAAGCTCCAGCGCCGGGGTTTGAACCCGGGCCTCTGTAATTTAATCATTCTGTAGTATGAATACTACCAAAATCGTAAAAAATTAATCTTTAATTTATGTAAAAAAATCCAAACAATTTTGACAGGTTAAAAAAACGGGGGAAACAATCGATTTAGACAATAATGGCTTGTAAAAGTATATAAAATCAATAAAGTACGTGATAGGATGCGAGGAAGCTATGTGCCACACCAATTTGCAGTAAATTTTTATTAACACCTGTATCTTTAAAAGTATATTCATCCGATTTTGAAGAAATTTGGTTGGAAAATCAAAGTAGCTCACAGATGTTCCTATATTAACTTTCACCATGTGCGCACAGTTTATATTGAATAAAAATAGTATAAGAGTAATATACTAAGGAGTATTTAAACCGGACCAAAAGCCACTCTTTTAATTCTCATTTGACAATCCATCAGATAATAGGATGTGTGGAAGCTATGTGCCACACTAATTGGCCAACAAATTTTTTTGGGTGTTCAATTTCTCACATCTTTATAAACTATTATCTAAAAATCGTTTAAGTTTTATCATCTAGGACAAATCGAAGCAAGTTTTACTCGGAAAATCGTCTTGGTTTTCATTGTATCAAAATGGACATTTAAAAGTCAACGAAACAGTTTTTTTAAGTGTTCTATCAAAGAAACATTTCTCTTTTATCCAACGATCCACTTGCGATTTCATGTACTGTACACTAAATATTGGTCCGACAAACTCGGGCAAGTGTGAATAGAGGTTTGCGTTCGAAAAAAAACAAAACAGAAAAGGGATCTCCTTTGATCTCAAAGTACAAGTTGTTGGATCTATATGCTCACATTTCTATTTCAAAGTACATAAAAAAAGACAAAAGTTGTCGTTTTAAACTAAATAAAAGTTGTTGGAGCGAATGGCTCTTATTTTCAATTTAAAAGAAAATAAAAAAAAAATATTTGCTTATAAAAATGAAAAATTTATCATAGATAAAACATTATTGGTCTTTTTCACAGCGACAAAGTGTCCTGACAACAAAGAGGTGAGAGGGGTCTTGAAGTTTCGGAGCGACATGTTGAAAACAATGGCTTCATTGACTCTTTGGAACAAGTGATCGATAAGCTAAGTGCTTTAAAACAAAAGGCTCAATGCACAATTGGCCAAAGCACCGGAGTCACACTTATCTGCATTGGGCTTCTTTTTGGCACCAGATGCACCTTCTATTCATACTACCATCTGCCTTTATTACTCGGGTCTAAAGGCTACCCCCTCTTACAGCTAACAGCGTCGTGTGTTGGGAGTCGAAAACAATAGGTGTGAAGTCCGTTCGAATTAAGAAAACTAAAATCATTAAACCCTGCATCCTTATTTGTTTGTTGTCCCCTTTCATTTTCATATCATTTTAATTTTTTTGTTGTGTCTTCAGGGGTGTTTTAATAAAAATAGCTTTTTTTTTTTTAAAATATAGCTTCCTCGCATCACATACTTTATTGATGTTATGCTTCTACAACCCAGTATCGTTTAATTTATTTAATTATTACCCTACACGAATTAAAGTATCAATTTAGCAAAAGTTAAAGAGCGCAGACGATTTAAATTAATCTGGGGCTATCCGCTGGCTACTTTTGACAAACTATTCAAATTTTGTATAAATCATATTATAAGTACTTTTGAAGATATATAGGTGTAAATAAATGTATGGTCGCATTTGGAATTGTAGAAGCAAATGGGCGAAGAAGGTATATACTTATATGGGACAAACAATGAGCTGATAATGGCTAATCATTCAAATTTTATTAAAATCGGACGAGTTATTTTTATTATTTGTTGGTTTACGAAAATTGAGCGAAAAACAGAAACGGAACTAAAAATGTTCGCTGATGTCTGAAAAGGAATTCTGTCTTGGAATTTTCAATCTGACAACCCTTTGGGTATGCTCGGAAGCAAAAAATAACTAATTCTAATTCAATATTTCATCCGTAATTTGAGGACATTTTTAAGCAATTTACTACTGCTCATTCCTTGTTAGGTTATTTAGAGTCTGTTCATCAATTATAGAAGTAAATTAATTAATTCTTAATACATATTATAAATTAGACAAGGTATAGTTATTTACGCAACAAGGGAGAGAAGTATGTTTTCCGGCTCGAGGTTAAGTTTTCTCCTGAGGCAACGCCGAAGGAGAAAACTTTATTAGCTCCCGAGGCCGTATGGCCGAGGGAGATAACTGTAGTATTAGCTATCGAGGCTTGCCGAGAGAGATAATCCCGAGAGTAGAAATACTTCGATCCATGTTGCGTATTAAATTTTATCTACGACTAGTGCACCATGGGTAATAGCTATTAAGTTTGTAAATATAAAAGTTTTACCTACAAATTCACGCAATTTAAACACCTTAAACTGATATTTAGTTACTTGATTTATTAAAATAACAATTCTTATACTAAATATATACGTTTTTAATTTAATTACGTTTAGTTTGTTTTTAATTTAAAGACTTTGTATGATAACCTAAAGTAACCTTCCCGAAAAAAAGTAAACAAAACAGCTAAAAAAACAACATAATACTTAAAATTTACCTAAAAAATACCTTTTAAGTTGGTATGACTGTTTTTTTTATTCCCAAGGGAGGGAAGTAACACTTCCCTCCTGTTATTAGCAATGTAAAGTCAACTTACAGTGCAAGTCGTAGATAAAAATAATTACTGGAGTCATGAGGCAAGTACAGAGATTAATTACACTGCGACTAAAACACCCCTGAAGACGCGTATCATTAATCCCTGCAGATTATTAAAATGAAATATTTAACTACATAGTATCAAAGAGGAAGTCTAATTTTCTATAATTGGTGTGCTATATCGTATAACACTCCAATTATAATAATAATATAAGTTATATGTATACGGCTACATGCAAACCTGCATACTGGGAGTCTGAAGATCGATTCTCGGCTACCGTTTTTTTTTTTTTTTTTTTAATATTTATTTACCTTTCTCTATTACCCTTTTATAATAATTTAATGATAGTAATCTTTATTTATTTTCTCTTATACTTAGTATTTGTAGAAAAAAAGTTTGAGATTAAAAATTGTAATTGCATTTTTTTTTTTTTAAACAAATCTATTTCTGTGCATGGGAGGTAAAGGGCACTATGTGCAAAATTTAAATTTTTCGGGAGAGCTTACTTTAATGATTTTTTTTACTTATTTTACCTCCCCAGCATGTTGGTTCATAGTGACTTTTCCAACTGGCTAAATCCGTGAGATTTAGTTTTAGGACATCATTTACTTGTACCTCTAAAAAAAAGGGGGAAAAATGAATAGGAAACTGTTAAAACCTCAATCTCGTAAAAAATGGAGATAGTGCCCTTTACCTTCCATGCACAGATTTAGAGATCTTGATGGTTTTAACGTCCCTTGAGCCCAAAAACGTGTTTCATTCTTTGAGTTTGTTTGTTTTTTTAATGACCGCTTGTAGTCTGTTCAGTGAATGAAATTAAGTCTAATACTATTATAACTACTACTAGACTATAAGAAATTTATTGTAGCGATTAAACGAGCTCTGCGCTTTAAACTTCTTTCTAAAAAAATTCTTTCTCGAAAAAAGGACTTAATGCAAAAATATAGAAGTGATTTTTCGAAACAGTTTTTATCGGGAACAAACTTCTTTCTGATATATTGATGAAAATCAATCGTATTTAGCTAAAAATCTTAAACCAAATACCTATATAATCAAAGGCAAAATTGGTGTAATAATATGAAAATCAAAAACTAAATGTGAACAAATTATCTTCTGATTATTTGAAATGTGTTTATTAATAAATTAATTTGATTTTATTACTACCACTATCACTATCTTCATGAGAAAATTTTGTTCGAGTTTATCAGACCGAATTTTAAAGTAATGAATGAATAGGGTGATAAAAATCCAGTGTGAATTAATGGTTAAGAATTTACTGATAAGATTAAAATATTAAATTATAAAAAAAAACATTATGAATTTTGAATTTGATAACATAAATGGACCATCACTTAAG
>KZ651442.1:530586-541795 GCA_001010745.2 Gerris buenoi | reverse complement strand
TATATATATTTATCTTCCGGTTATTTGTCCTTATCCTTTATATTTTATAGCTTTATATGTTTGTTGTTTGTTTCACTATGGAGTGTTGAGTATTGCAACCGGAGATTAAACCATTTGAAAAATTTCAAGCTCTAGAAGACCAGGAAATAAATACTTAAAAGGAAAAGAAAAATAGACGGAGATGGTTAGATGTGGTTGCAATTTATCTTGTCTTCACTGCATTTGTAGACCAAGAATCCAAGGAGATAAAAATAAATGACCAAATTCAGGATATTACATAGAAAAGAGGGTTAAAAAATAGATTTGACTTAAAAGTACAAAACAACAAGACAATATAAATATAAAATAATGAGTTATAATAAAAAGTAAACAAAACCTTAAAAATGAAAGATAAATCATGCTACTTAAAAATAAATGTATAAACGAAGAAATAAACACCTGTTAGAAGGTGAATACTAAACATTAATCTAACATTTTATTTTATTTATAACTGAGGAACTCACGTCTAACGAGTCTTAGTGCGTTGTCAGCGCAGGAAAAAAAAAAAAAAAAAATGGTGGTGAGCCAATGAGATCACAGCTTTTTAAAATCCTAAGCTCTTATCGGCTCCCCACCCCATTTTCATTTTACTTTCCCGCGCTGAATCAACGCACTAAAACTAATTTGGTACAAACTGTAACTAAAAATCAAGAAGGGAAATAACTTATTTAATTGAAAAAAATCAAACCGAGTAATTATATAACTATCATCTAACAAATACATATAACAAATAATTATCAATCAGACAACTAATATTAATAATGTAATTTGTTTATCATATTGCGCAGTCTTCCATGGGTTATGTTGTTATTGATGTTTTGGTTTTCAAGTGAAATCTGCGTCTTGAAGGGTTTGTAGTCAGACGTTTCGCTTCCTATAATGGCAATCATTATGGTAGTGCTTAGCATCGTGATTTTAAAGGAACAACAAGATAAAACAATTAAGTTAAAATCACATCTCTGCAATGTTGGAAGCGGAACGTCCAATTCACTAGAAACCCTTCAGATACACCTGAAGATGCTTCGCAGTGGCAGGAGCGGAACGTCTAATTCACTAGAAATCCTTCAGATACACCTGAAGATGCTTCGCAGTGGTAGGAGCGGAACGTCCAATTCACTAGAAATCCTTCAGATACACCTGAAGATGTTTCGCAGTGGTAGAAGCGGAACGTCCAATTCACTAGAAACCCTTCAGATACACCTGAAGATGCTTCGCAGTGGCAGGAGCGGAACGTCAAATTATAAACCTTTTGTGATGCAGATTTCACAAAAAAACTACTTTTATTAATGATTATATATTTAGCAGTTGTACTAAATTTATAGCACACAAACTACAAGTACAATTTAATAAAAAAAATTAATCTCACAAAGAAAATATTTTTAAAAAATATGATTATAATTATTATAAGAAAATTAGGAATAGACAAAAGAACCAACAAAAATAAAAGCAATTTTCAAAATTGCGGAACAACAAGCGATGAAAATTAAGTTTTAAGTATCTAAATCAACGCACACAAATAATTAACCAAGAAACAAATTAAAAAGCTAAAAAAAAACCTATTAAGTAATAAGTTACAAATCGACAATGAAATTAAGTAATAAATTAACAAGCTAACAAACCAAACAAGGAACAAACAAGCAATGGGACTAAGTAAGGAATTGACAAGCTAATAAACCTACAATAAACTAAGTGATAAACTAACAAACCAACAAACAAAGAGATTAATAAACAAATAAAATGAGTGAGTTCGTTAAACA
Source organism: Gerris buenoi (assembly GCA_001010745.2). Classification (NCBI taxonomy): domain Eukaryota; kingdom Metazoa; phylum Arthropoda; class Insecta; order Hemiptera; family Gerridae; genus Gerris; species Gerris buenoi. Next base: position 539,999 of record KZ651442.1, on the reverse strand, counting down.
ATTTTGGCGAAGATTTTCGTTATGTTAGTTTAATTTCACACTTATAGTTCGTTTAACCCTGCCCCTCCCCCTCATATATTTTTTTAAATTTAATGCAGACGTAGTTTTTTATCTAAATTTGTTAATCCGCTTAGTTAATTATTTGATTTATAACACTATTGATTTAAGGCATTACAGTGCAATTCGCACTCGGTTAAAGTGAATTTTGTTAAAAGTATTAATATTTATTTTTGTGAAATATTTGAAATATTTTAAGGTTTTTTTTCCTTCTCTTTAATCCTTCTAATTCGCGAAAACATTATTTGCCAATCTACTTACGAAAAAATATTAAAAAATGCTGATCTATGCTATAATTAATAATAATTACATTTTAATGTTATAAAAGTTTAATATTTAAGTAAAATACTTATTCTTTAAATTTTTTCATTAAGGAAATATACTGATAACGAAGTGTATTGAGTACAGTCTTATATTTTTTTTATAACATAAAAGAGCAGGTATATAACGCGAAAGATTATACAAAATAAAGTAAATTGAAAAAGTTTTTATTATTAAAAAAAAAAAAAAAAAGAAAAAAAAAATACAAACTCAAGAAAATTTCATTTCAAGTAAAAGTAGCACCAACTTCCAACCTTTTATATATAAAAGAAAACGCACAACCTGAGTATTAAATATTTTGAGAGCAAAAAAGAAGAAGTTATATATCAAGTTGTTAAACAGTTTTTAATGAAGGGAAGATTGCAGGGTGAGGCTAAGGGAGAGAGAAAAAATGGCGGTTTTTATTTTTTTTGCGCGCGATTCGAGTAAACAAATGATTGTGAGCGGTGGAAGGAACGCGTGGCTTTGGGATCGATGAAAACGGTTGCTATAGAACCAGACGACATCAAGCGTACTTAAGCAAAACCATTCAGCCATGGGCATCTCTCGCTCCTTCCTTAGTGCAACCCTTCTTACTATAATTGTTCTATTTACAGTCTTTGCCAAATGATGCGTTGGAATGAGCGGGAAAGTCGAAAATATCGAAAATATACGGGTTGGGGAACCAATCAGAGTTCAAGATTTTAAAATCCTGAACTCTCATTGGTTCCTCTTTCCATTTTTTCGATTTTCCCTAGCTGTCAATCTCATTTGGCATAGACTTTAATATTTCTTTGTTATGACTTCTGAGAAATAATACTTGATGTGTTGTATCTGTAATGAAGTATAGTATGTTGAAAAAGTTTTTTTTGTAAAACACAACGATTCTGTCTCATCTATGCATTGCAGGACACCAAAAATTTTTGTGTTAAATTTAAATATAAAATCAAATACGTAAAATGTTAGTGTATGGGAGTATTGTGATGATTATTTGTTGTTGTTTTTTTTCTACTCTCTTTTATAAGTTTAATTGATAAATACACCTTGTTAGCTTTTTTTGACGTTTTAACGCCTTGCAAATACATCATAGATTATTATCTACAAAAAAGATTAAAAATAGAAGCCTGGCCAGTTTCGCGTGATCCCTATAGTTAAAGCCTCGTCCAGACTGCTGAACCGAACAGAGGAAACGAGCCGAGCATTGGTTTCTGCGCATGCCCAGAGTGAGATGCGCAGGCGCACTTTAGACTGGGCATGCGCAGAGACCAATGCTCGGCTCGTTTCCTCTGTTCGGTTCGGCAGTCTGGACGAGGGTTTAAAATTACAAATTTAGTTGAAATTTAGTATACATGTTCCATGTTCCTTTTGCTAATGCTCAGGCTAAGTTTGTTGGGCAACGTTATCCGTCTAAAAGAAGCATACAACGCTCGCGTAAACGTGAAATTTTATTTTGCTTCAAATGTAAAATTGGAATTTCAGGGCGGAAAAAGTTTCTATTACCAACTATTCGATGAGACGATCATTTTTTGTGTAGTGAAGTTATACATTTTATAATTGTTGAAAATGAAAAGCGTGTAGTTAGTAGTTAGTGGAATAGTAAGAATGCAGAGTAGTCCCCCATGACTAGACTTTATTACAATCATATTTCTTTAACTATCAACTTATCATGATTATTTTCTTTTTTTTTTCAATATTCAATATATATTTATTGCTATTATACTCTCGCTTCAATGATAGACTAGCCACACGATGCCTAGTTATGTGTAATTAAATTTAAAGTACGTTGGTTCACGGATGAAGTTTCGGATCCCAATGGGATGACAAATGACCGAATTCATCGATTCCAAACGCTTGGTTTGATTTGGATGTGACGACAAACGCCAATCATTTGCGATGCGACCCAATGCTTTTATGGTCGTTCGTTAACCGTGGTTGGCGCAGTGAATACGTGCCTTTAGGGTTTTATCTTTACCCGCTTTTAGGAATGTGGCTTTCTCTTGAACACCCTCCAGGACACTAAATATGACCACAAACTATATTTTATTCTCTAGTGTCATGAGTCGATACCATTTCTAGTTACCGAAACTAAAGATCACTTCTGTATACATCCCAATCTCAAATTTACATTCTCATTTTGCAAATTTCACACTCGATACTATACGGTGCTTAGAATTCGTTTTTTTGGGATAATTGAGAACCACCTTATCAATGATTTTTCACTAATATATTTTCTAATTTTTCGCAAGTGATGAACTTATTGATTTGAATAACATTATCTTTTTATCTACCGTTACTATGTATTCTTGTTGCATTTAGAATAAATGCTAATACATTTTTTAACAATAAAACATAATCCAACAATAAATTATCAACTTATGATCCTGCAGTAATTATTTAGCAATTCTTAAAGTTTTTCCGGGAAGTGAAATATTATTCTGATTAGTAAAGTTTAATCTTAGCTGAAGTTTTATCAAGTGAATTAGCTCACCTCAGAAATATCCCCCTCCCGAGAAAACTTGGAACCAACTTTTCCTCACATTCCCGCCCGCATTTGATAAAGTGACCTCATCTTTTCACAACAATGCAACAACTTTGGCAAGTTGTTTAGAAATTAAGCCTGGCTATAAGTCTGAATTATTTCGGCTGAAGATAAAACACGTTTTTTTTTTACAAATGTTTGATAACAATAGTTAATATTTTACTATCATTTGCAACTTGGAAGCACCTGCTTTATTTAAAATATGAGCCACTTTTTGAAGTCAAGTTACACTTCATACCCTTTATACCTTTAAGTTTACCTTAAGAGCTTAGAAGGGAGTCTAAGCTCTTTGGGTAAACCCAGTAAAGCAGGTGACTCACCTCTCATTCTTTTATGCGAGGTCACCTTGTATTTTTTAAGAGTGAGAGGAAGAAAAGGGAATTTGTGAATGTTTAAATTTAAAAAGAGTATGTGAGACACAGGATGGGATGTGGGATAACGGCTGGGGTTAACATGCCCAAACAACTAGGGGGATACTGGCGAGAAGAAACACATTTTCCTCGAGTTTAAATAAAATACAGGACGAGAAAACCAAATACAGGACGAGAGAACAAAATACAGGACGAGATAGGGGTTTTAGAGTCTGAAAATACAACCTTCTCTTCACAGCAATTTATTCCCTAAATAAGATTTACCTGCTATACGCTATCTGTAACATTTGACTCTAACCTGAAATTATATTCTAGTCAATGATATGTTACTTACTGATTAACTTAATACTTCCTTCCTAATTAACAAAGCTAAATTTAATAATTAATTTATAAGATTTTTTTTCTATTTTTATTAACAGTTTATTTAACCGAAGTATTTGAATTCTTTTTTGAATACTCAAACATCAATCTTTGTTTTAAGGGTCTATCAATATGTTATTATAGGATGGAAGGTCGATTGTATAGGGTAAAACCAAAGCCCTTAGAAGGGGTATAGGGAGCAGAAAGGGTAAAAAAAAAAAAAAAAATCCAACTTTTAAAACAGCTGTTGGTACTTAGAACCCTCTAGTGAGAGAAAAGTGTACTAATTTCATTATTAAAATTTAACAACATAAATATAAATAATATTATACTTAAACATTTTGCACAAATAGTTAGTCGTTATTTCACATAAGCAGTTACTATAACATTATATGGAGCTTCGAGTCCGTGGAATCGAACTCTTATCTGTTGTCACGGTCTGCACGGCCACCCATCCAAGTTGTGACCAAACCCGATACTGTTTAACTTTATTGATAGGATAGCCAATTGCTCTCCTAAACGAGCAACCAAGATTTCCTCATTAGCATTAAGATTAAACTCAGATTTTATTATATTTGGAGAATACGATAATTTTTATCTAATTTTCTATGAAATACAAAGAAAGTAATGAAAAATGAAATAGTTGTGTTTCTATGCCATAAAAGTTATGTAATGAAATATGTAGTTGCTTCTATGAAATAAAAGGAAAGTAATGAAATATGTAGTTGCTTCTATGAAATGAAAGGAAATTAATAGAATTGTTTCTATGAAATAAAAGGAACGTAATGAAATATGTAGTTGTTTCTATTTAATAAAAGAAAATTAATGAAATATGTAGTTGTTTCTATTTAATAAAAGGAAAGTATTGAAATAAGTAGTTGTTTCTATTTAATAAAAGGAAAGTAATGAAATATGTAGTTGTTTCTATCAAATAAAAGGAAAGTAATGAAATAGTTGTGTTTCTATGATAAACAAAGAAAGTAATGAAAAATGAAATAGTTGTGTTTCTATGGAATAAAAGGAAAGTAATTGAATTTTTGGCATAAAATGAAAATAAAGTAATGAAATAGTTTTGTTTCTATGAAATACAAAGAAAGTAAACACAAATTTATAGTAGTTGGATATACTTCATATAATATTGCAATACATAAAGAATAGGAGAAAATGGACTAAATAAGCAATTTTGATATTTAATATAGTCGATGTATAAGATGTAATTATTAGAAAAACTAATGGTCACAAAACTATGATAATAAATAATACTAATGATAATAAAAACGGTATAGAGTTTCTTAGCAAGAACAATTGATAATGATGATAAGTTATCAGGTGACAAATACAAATGTTTGATAACAATAGTTAATATTTTACTATCATTTGCAACTTGGAAGCACCTGCTTTATTTAAAATATGAGCCACTTTTTGAAGTTAAGTTACACTTCATACCCTTTATCCCTTTAAGTTTACCCTAAGAGCTTAGAAGGGAGTCTAAGCTCTTTGGGTAAACCCAGTAAAGCAGGTGACTCACCTCTCATTGCTCAACATACACGGAAATAAATTGAATGCCTTGAACTAAAGATCTATTATTGATTGATATTGATGTCATTTGATACGTAGGAAAAAGTAAAAAGAGTTCTGAATTAGCAGTTCAAAACAGCAAAACTCTTAAAGCTGATTTACAAGTATTAAGTTGTTAAGTGATTAACTAAATTTTAAATGACTTAATTTTTAGTAAGCGTTTACACGTATTCACACTTAATATTTAGTTATGCTGTTTACATTTAAAAATTACAACGAAATAGAAGGTAATATTTTGGTTTTAGTTAAATTAACTAACCGTGTTCTGGATTCGGTCGAAGTGTTTGCAACTTGCAACAGCTCTGGTCGACTGCTAAATCAACTGAAGGTTTACGAACAGGGTTATTTGTTTGGTTGGTCTTTACGGAAACAGCGGTTCCAAATTCACTCTTCTAAAAATTTAAGAAGAAAAATGGGTTCATTCACTCAGTACTATAACAATAATTATATTCTTCAATCTTTGAGTTGAAAACTTGAAGGTGTAATGAAAGGCAGAATGTTGAGAATTCACGTTGGTTCTGGTCGGATTATTCCCCGAGAAATGATACTAGAGATCCCGAGATAGCAATAAATAGGATTTCCCTATTCCTAGCTATCTACCACTCTAGAATATGGGTCATATATTTCATCTTCGTTATTACATCTTCCTGAGATCACGTACTCTGCATATAGTTTAAACTAATTTGTTATAGGGCAGATCTATGTCGAATACGTGCCATTTCCATCTGGTATTTCGTCTAAAAGATTTTATTACAAGTGAATTAGAATGCACCACGATCTTAGACCTTGGTTGTCAGAAAGGGAAGCAATAATATTGATGTCCCGGACGCTTTTCTCTTAGATTTATTTATTTTTTTACTTTAGACAATAACTGTTTAAGGCCCGCGCAGACACCGACTTTTAGTCGGCCGACAAAAGGTCGGTAGGAAATGGACCAATAAAAACAATAGAAACAGGTAAAAGTCGGCCGATTTTTTGTCGGTCGTGTGCGGGGTTCCACCTGTTTCTATTGTTTCTATTTGCACCGTCTCCTACCAACTTTTTGTCGGCCGACAAAAAGTCGGTCGTCTGCGGGGGCCTTTAAGCTTTAGGTGTCTATACAGAAAGAGAAAACCATTTAATGTAACAAGAAAACTGGTGCCCTTAAATCGAGTAAGTTGATAACGTGAAAATTCGATTTTGTGACTTTCGTGAAAAAATTTCTGTCCGTCATCTGTCGTCAGTGAGCCTAAACTACTTGGCCGAATTTGAAGAAATTTGGCATGCATTTTCAGAAAATCATACCCCCAGAAGTAATCAAAGAATGCATTTTAGCTCCGAATTTGGGGCGTTACCCCTCCAAAACTCAGAAAAAAAATCGTTATCGGTTCCGACGATTTTGAATATCAAATTCTATAATATATTTAATTTAAATGCGAATCTAACTGATGCCGTTTAATATTAATGCAATAAATACTTAATATTAAGCAAATTAATAGTTAATCAAGGTAAAATTATAGTTTAAATGAATAATTGTAGTAGACGGCAGTGCAGGGTGGGGTTAAAGGATTCCTAAAGGTGTGTACACAGTCACAGCTAGCGGATTGACACGCGTATCATTGTTATCTACCTATATAGATAACACTATATTCTTGTCTTCTGGGATCTGTGACCAAGATTTTATAAGAAAGTTAGTTACTGAAGTTAGTAGACAGAGTTGTCTCGCACCGATTTTTTCTTATTAGGTTTAAAGATTACAATTAAAAATTTATACTTGTTTTGATTTTGAACGTTTCTTTTCTTTTATTAGCTTATTCTTTTATTTTTATAAAATAAAATAATAATAATTTAAATATTTACACGTTTTTTGCTATTCTGCGAACCATGATTCTTATTATCATTTATCGATACCATAAAGTATTTCCAAGAAAGTGAACACCCTAAACACAAAATCAAGCAGGAGTCTTTTTGTTTTTTTTTAAATTATTACTTTTTTCCAAAAAAGTAATCGAAATCTTGGGATACGCAATTTATTTTTTTGTTATAATATTTTGCTTAAAAGTAAGGAATAGTAGGTAACTCATAATTCCTATTTTATAACCAAGCTAGAAAATTAATTTTTCCTTAAACTTTAAAGCATTTATCGAATTATTATAAAAGTTTCGACCTCTTCTTTATCTAAACTACTAAGACCTCTTATCTCTTCTCATAGTTTTTCTTAACCTAATTTTCTTTCGTAATTACTTTATCAATGCATAACTTATAAAGGAATAAGGTAAGACAAGTTTATTATTAAATTACTCATCATTTTGTGTTTTAAAAATCGTGAGATTACGTTTCCCTAATTTAATGTAAATATGGCAAGATTGAATAAATAATATTTAGGGGAAAAAAACCCAATCATTTTCGAAATTGTTTAAAATTATAACTGAAACATGCTAGTTGGTTGTTTTAAGTTTTTTTTTACCATTTGGTTAATTTAATTTTCTAAAATGTTAATAAGAAAGATAAAAGAAGAAACATTTTTATATTTAAATTTTCATCCTTGGTAATTTATAACCTTAGAATAATTTATTCTGGATAGATGAGAAACAGCTAACAATTTTTTCATTTGCATGATTTTTTTTTTTTTTTTAATTTTTTATTTGATTCAATTAGTGCTTGAATAATTTCTCCTGTTTAATATGAAAATTTTGACGAATTTTCTTTTGGATTTTATCCAGAAATAAAAACAGATCGAATACAATGAGAGAGGATTTTTCCTTCTATTTTTTCCTGCTATCGAGACACTTTTTTATCCTGTTCCAGAAAAATAAATAGGAGTATTTTTTTTTTTTTTTAACAATAAGGGTGTCAACGAAGCGGCGATATTGATGCTAATTGACTGGAACTAAATAGCCTAAGTCTTCTCAAACGTTGAAAATATATATTTTTTTATTATTATTGTATATGTATATGTATAACTGGAAATTTCACATTTAATATTTTCAAGATGGTGGACGACAAAAGAATAAGGTTTTAGTCAACACTACGTGTTATTTATAGTTTTAAAGATTTTGGCTATTAAAAAGTTAATTTTACGTGGAGAGACTATTCCATATTTCCTTAAGATGATCTCCATAGACGCTCCCATATCTAATCAGATCAAGCAAGCACTGATGACGATGGCACTGATATGATGGCCTTATAAAGACTGAAAGCTGCTTTGGAAAGACTTTGATATTTTTGAATTTTGTAAGTAGAATGTACCAGGACATCTGTCTGAGATACTCTCCCCTCTTGTTTAAAAAAACAAAGATCCTATTCTGAGTGCAACCCGACAGTTGTTCAGCATTTGTACTTCCTTATAGTACGACAGACCTCACAGAAATAGAAACAATCTTCTTCCCTACCATACATTTAGGAAACTTAATTGACCTAATTCTAATTTTCATCAATATTTCTAATTGAGATTCTCCTTTATATGATATGCAACACAATTAGTTTCTACGAAAACACCACATCACACTTTCACTCTGCGTTTATCAGGATCAAGTAACGGAGTTTCCATGAAACTCGATCCAAATACAATCCCAAAATTTATTGTATCGTCTCTTGAGCTTTATCGTCTTCAATTCGTATTGAATCTAGGTTTCTATGGACCCTTTGGATCCAAAAACTGTATTCAATCCGTATTTAAACATCATGGAAACAGTAAATATTTGGGACATAATATTTGGACATAGAAACTCAACAAATACTTTTTGCGACCTGTGGATCGCCCTGGAACTAATTTGATTTCCTGGTTAAACTGGTCATTAATATTCTCTGAGCTAAGAGATTCCAATATTTGACGGAAACTCTTAAACTCTTGTTCTTGAAAAAATCAATTTTTTTTCCTTTTGTTAAAAATTAACTGTCAAAGTTGCGCATTATGTATTACACGATGTTAATAAAGTTCTTTTTTTTAAAAAAAAAAGAAAAAAAAAAAAGTACAGAGATTACACATCTGGTTTTTAAACAAGGAATTAACTTGCCTGCATTGAAAATGCAATTATGGAGATTTGATAATGAGATTTGCTGATGGAAATTGTAATATCATGATTAGATTGGTTGAGATGGAGTTAGAAGTAACTAAGGCTTGGCGCATTACCATAATTTTGATGGGATCTGCTGAATTTGTTCATAATAATCACTTTTTCCATTTAATCTCGAAATTAAAAAAAAAAAAGCAATTTTACTTTAAATTA
>KZ651442.1:478103-513283 GCA_001010745.2 Gerris buenoi | reverse complement strand
TAAATTATTTAAAGCAATTAATAATCACTTTTAAAGTAATAAAAAAGATAAAGTTCAACAAAAGTAAACAAAGCATCGTAGAATGACTCGCAATACAGCTGGGAGTTTAAAAGCAGTGCTGCCAACCTGATTTCAACAAAAGCACTACGTTTGCTATTCATTCTCTACTATTTACAAAATAATTAGGTTGGCGAACGTGGATTATAATCCCGTTTTCAAATTATTTCCCTGTTTTAAGAACGGGGATGAAAAGACCCACATTATTACCTATAAACTAGCCCTGAAAAGTTACTTTTCGTCCCTACTGGAGATAAAATAATTTAATTGTCAGTAAGTTTGTTATTTAGTTACACTTGCTATTAAAATAATTTAATTGTCAGTAAGTTTGTTCTTTAGTTACACTTGCTATTAAAATAATTTAATTGCCAGTTAGTTTGTTCTTAAGTTACACTTACTATTAAAATAATTTAATTGTTAGTAAGTTTGTCCATGAGTTACTCTTGCTGTTGCTATAATTGAAATGTCAATACGAGAAAAAAAAAGTAAATAAATAGACTGCCAATTAGTGTGGCACATAGCTTCCTCGCATCCTATCATGTACTTTATTTTTATATTAACATTAACATTATTATTATATTACTTTATTGTTATATAATATTGTTTATTGTCTAAAAACTATTAATAGTTTTAGCGATCTTTAACTCTTCATAGCTGTGTCACTGTTGGTTTTACTAAAAAATTGAATTTGAATAAAATGTTTGTCTCATTGAATAGATGAAGTTTGATTTTTTCCGCGGCCTAAAATTCCTATTTTAAATTTGAAGTTTACGTTTACGTGAGCGTTACGCGTGAACGCTTGGACGGATAACATTGTCCAACGAACTCGTCCTGGACGTTGGTGAAGTGAAACACTTGCCATCACAATAATTAAATTGTCTGTAAGTTTTTTCTTTATTGCACTTGCTCCAGCTATAATTAAATTGTCGGTAGGTTTAAATTTATATTTTTCTTCGCTATAATTTAGTCATATGGTAATTGTTGTTTAAACTTACTAAATTATTTTGGATAGATTTTAATTACACTATCATAAGCATTATGAAATATTTATTAAAAAGTAAATTACACTCATAGTGGATGCAAGAGATTTGGTTTTGCTCATGATTATCATTTGTAACTGACCTATCCAACTCCTCAGCAACTGAAGTTGCTAATGACTTATTTCACGAGTAACTCCCTTGCGAGAACGATTCCTGGATTGAGTTCGAAAGGTCAGGATTCACAAAATCTCCAGAGACTATAAAGTCCAATAGTTCAACAAGTCAAATAATCTTATTCGTAGACCGAGACCGAGCCAGCTCGATCTATCCTGTTATAATATCCTGCTAAGTCACTTATCAGACTCTATGAGTGGAAGTGTTTACTATAGAACACTCCTGACGTTTGTGTCTTTTCTGAAGTAGTACGTCTGATATTTTTTTTTTATTTTTAAATAAGAGAAACTTTGTACAGGTATAAAAAGGGTCCTTTCTCTCATTAAGATTTTAAAGAACTTATTTTTAGGTCTACTTCAAGGAAGGAGTCCCTTTTTAGTATTTCAGTTTAAGGACTCATTTTTAGCAATTAAAAGAAACTAAGTCGTTTTACTAATTAGATGAACAAAAAAAAAAAAAAAAAAAAAAAAAAAAAAAAAAACAGTTGTAAAACAGACAAATCAAAGGAAATATTTAAACAACAAATAATCTCATTTGTTGTTAGCCTTTTTTAATTTTTAATTTTTTCTTTCTTCTTCTTCTTCTAATTTCATATATTTTAAGATTATATTTAATTTATTTACGACTTCTAAAAAAGACCACTTTTTAGTTAAATTATTATTATTTATTTGTAAAAACGTAACTTAAAGAGTGTAGGAATTCGCTGAGCAAATATGTCTACTAGTAGGTATATACTTATAAAATTATAAGCGGCTTAACATTGTAATTTATAATTAAAAGGAAATATAATAAGCTTTACATTTATTTACGCAGTTGTTCAAGGAAAAATATACATTAATGAGACAACTATGGTTAATATGTTACATAAATAATTATTATACAATGAGACATTTATTGAAAAAATAAAAGGTAAGAAATGGTTGACATAAAATTGGCCAAAGGCTTGAAATATCGTTTTCAATTAAAAAATAAATGCTTAAAAATCTCGATAAAGATAAACGCAAAAACGATGTTAAATTAAATGCAGATTTAGTTTCATTTAAAGAAAAATGTTGCTTCCGATATTACCGAAGGTAACGGAAGCTATGTGATCAAAAATAAAAAAAGTAAATATCAACCTCCGACTTCAAAAATTCCTTTACACAAATATAAAATATCTTAAAAATCAGTCGTGGTAAGTTATACTTTGTCCACAGTTGGTCGCATGACCCATTTAAGTTTTGACCTTCTGCGCCAATTTGTTTCTCTTCCACACGCGCACAAACATACATTTAAATACACTATTATTTTTAAAAATATATATCTGATTTTTATGAAATTCGGATGGTTTGTCGAAAGTAGCTCGTTTAATTAGATTAATTTACAGTCTGAGCTCTTTAAATTTTGCTAAATCGCTACTTTAATTCATGTAAAAAATAAAAACAATCTTGACAGATTTTAAAAAAAAAGGGGAAAATTATAGTACATTACGCGTCGAGTGCGGAAAGTAGCATTTTGCATGCGAGTGTGGATTTTGCACCAGAGCGACAGCGAGGGTAGTAAAACCACACCAGCAATGCAAAATGCCGTTTTCGCACGAGTTGCGTACCGTACTTTATCTACGCTTGTTAGATTTTAATAATAAATACAGAAAAAAAAAATAATAAACTTCCTGTATGTAAAATTTCGTATTTCTCTTTTTATAAAGATGACATTAATTCATTAGTTGGATATTTTGTGCCGAATTAATTATTTTCACATTATTCTCCTCATATTCGTTATAATCACTTAAATCACGCATTGATTTTCACAAAAAAACTCGATATAAACAGTTACTTTTATTAAACAAACATCAAATCAGTTTTGTTAAATGTAAACAAACTCGCTAATCGTGCGTAAAGTTGAACTCTTCACATATATGTGACGCGCATGCGCAATGAATACAAGTACGTAAAGAATCACTTTCCACGTATCTAAACAGAGATACAATGTTTATATTTCGTATCAATCGTAGATACAATAAATTTACAATAATATAGGTTGTAAACGTATAAAAGCAACATTGTCAAAGCAGTAGTAAAGGAAATATGGCTCACGGAAGCTTTGTGTCATAGTGGATATTAATAAAAGACGACAATAAGAAGCAAATTACTTACAAATATTCTGTAGCTCTAATTCTAATAGATCATGATAACGAAATACTTGTCTCTGTAACCAATCGCGATTATGTAAAGAGAATTATTTGCAATATACCAACAATCGATTATCGATAGTTTTTTTAAGGATTATTCGTAATCAGGTCCTTCAGTAGAATTAGTTTGTTTAACAGAGCAAAGAAATGTCTGTTTAACTTTCTTTTTATTATTTCAAACCTTGTATTTTTTCTAATTTTTCTTATCTTAGAAACACTACTATTTTGTATGTGTATGGAAAAAACATTTAATACGAGTTGTTTTGTACCGTTTATTTGTTGGATCATAAATAATTCTTATGTTGATGCGGCTTCATAGATGACTCCGAACAAAGCAAAACCTTCTAAAATCGCTGTCTCTATAAAATATAAAATGTGTCCATGGTATTTATTGTTTAAAAAAATAAAAGAGTATTCTCGATTGTGAATCGTTAACGATATACTAATTGGATTATTTAAATGTCATTGCATTATTGGTAAATTATCTTGAATTAGGTGCATATGAACTATAGGTTCATTTATTGGTGCATATAATTACCAACTTGATAATGAAGTTGGAGGTAGCCAGGAGAACATTTACAATTAGATGATGATCTAAACTTAGGTTAATATCATTAAGCCCAGAGTTTGATACCACTCCAGGGGATATTTCGCCTCATCTCGTTCCACGAAGGTCATTTTAACTTCAACCTACATTAGCTGGGTTTTAAGCGACATCGACCTATATTCACAAGCTTCCTAGTCTAACTGTTTACACTGTGGAGTCAAGCTTTGGAGCTGTGGAGTAATCGATAACTCTCTATGAGAAACTTTCAGCATATAACTTGAAATTGTATTAGCACAATTTGCTAATATGCTTTATTGATAAACGATAAGCTAATCCAATAGCATATTAGGCCACGTAGCAAGAGCCTTTATAGCTGGCAAGCTAAAGGCTGCATCTACTGATGTTGTTGACTTACCAGCCAAAATCCTTTAAAGTCAAATTTGTTAAACTTTTTATTCACTAATTAAATTTGAGCTTGCTTTGAAGCCATTTCCACAAAAGGTAGCGGGGGTATAAAGTGATTTTGTATGATTATATATCTATTTATTAATCACTTTTTCTCTCTGAAGAGTAGTAGCCCACGAGGTCCTATACTAGAAGGCTGTTTACTATTACTATTGTACTGTTGCGTGACACAGGGTCTAACGCATATCGGTTCTAATCACCCTATTATCTATTTCATACGACATACGACGCCATCGCGTAGATACCCATTTGAGCTGGGTCAGTACTGACCTAGACGACTATAATAACCTTCAACAAATATTATTAAGAAAACCTATTGTTATTAATGGCGTTTACGGCCTGAAGCGGAGCGTTTGCTTGGTATTCAGCGTTGTAGTTGTAGATTGTAGTAGATGTCAAGTTAGGATCCAAAAAACATTCTCCACCAGAGTACAATTGTTTGTACATACAGAGTGAAATTGTTTCGTAAACTGGATCCCATAAAAAGCTCGAGAAACAGCTGGATTTTCTGCAGACTAGATTATTCATGCGCACTCACCACCCTTAACGACACAGATAGCATAATACCTACTCCGAAATATTGTCTCCAGTACATGCTGATGCGTTTGCTAAATCGACCACGCTATTTGTTCCTCGCTCGTTTTAACTTATAAGTCCAAATACACTATGTACAATGAATCAAATTGACAAACATGAGAAAATCAGAATGTTCATGCAGCAAATATATTATTATAAGCAATAAGCTCTAAGATTTTCTTTTTTCGTGTTTCAATAGACCATAATTCTGAAATGATTCCTTCAAACAATTCACAAAGTGATATCTTCCTACTTATATTTTACGTTTTTGTTTATTTTTTCACGTTTTAACAAGCAGTATCAGTCAAATAGAGATATTGATTATGTACATTTAATAATTATTTGGATATATTAGATTTAAAAAGATATCTTTACAGCTTTGCAAGGTAGCTCTTACAGCATTTCATTCTCAAGTTACAAATAAGATTTATATATCAATAAGCTTAAGACCAATTAAATTGGTTGAAACCGATCTATATAAAACATTAGAGCAATTGTATTTTTGTTTGTTTGTTTACAATAAACTGATTAATATGGTTCTGACTTTTTCAACGAAAAAATTGAACTATTTGAGTAAGACTTATAGGAACAATTCTGTTTAAAATAAAATAAATAAGGTTGGCATAACCCTGGATAAACCAAAAGGATTGATAAGGTCTTTGCATGTCTCTAAGCCATCCCTTTGTAATTCAATCTGGAACCTTTCTTAGTCCGTAATAGCCCTTAAAGCTATCCCTTTCTATACTTCTTTCTTTCATTTAGGTCTAACCTTGGTTCCTTTTATACTCCAGGACCTTTTATAAGGACAGTAAAGGCTATTAAAGCACTGAAGGAACAACTACTTCACACACTTTTTCTTAGTTTGATCAGTCAGTATAGCAAGTGTTTCACCTATCTATAACACTAAGAAAGATAACTAGCTTATTTGACCTTCGATCTTTTAGTTCAACCTTTAAAAATAAACTTCTCCTACTGAAATACTTTAAATCAACATCACGTTTCACTTAAGAAATTAAAACATGTCTTTCCTTAGCTATAGCTCATCTAGTTTCTTCTTTTCTGTCTGAAAGGACCTTTTTTTTAGGGTTCTAGAAACTTTAAAAGGAACCCTTTCTAATGACATCATTAGTGCATTTAGATAAATTGACTTCTTAGATCTATATTTTAAAATTAAATATAGACATTTTAGGTCTATATTTTAAGTTTAAGAATTGTTTAGTTCTTTTTAATATTCTATGGCACTAATTAACCCAGTAGAAAGCAAGAATGCAGGAAATATTGGAGAGGACCAATTAATTTTAACTGAGGTACTATAGTATTCTTATTTATTTATACGCTCTATTATTTAATAAACAGCTTGGTTTTCCGGTGAAATCCGCGTCACGAAGGGGATGAAGTTAGACGTTTCGCTTCCACTACTGGAAGCATCTTCAGGGGTGTGGTGCATCGTGATGTTTACTTGAAGCAACTTGAGTATATCTTGTGTTTGCTGTAGCATCTTCAGGGGTGTGGTGCATCGTGATGTTTACTTGAAGCAACAACAAGACTTACAACTACTGGTTGTTGGAAGCGAAACGTCTGACTTCATCCCCTTCATGACGCGGATTTCACCGGAAAACCAAGCTGTTTATTACGAGTCTACCCGCGGAAGCCTACGCACCAAGCTCTATTATTTAGTTTCATTTAATACTCCTCCCTACCTTCTAAACTCTAAAAGTATATTTTAATATTATCATTATGTACACATGAAATTATTGGATTAGAAGACAATACTACTGAAAGACAATATCCATTTATTTTTTTATTATTAATCATGAGAATTAAGTAATATTACTATAGTAATAATAACATTCGTATGCATAATACTTTTATTTATACCTAACTTGAGCATATAAAAGTGACAACCAACCAGACAGCTAATCTAGTCAAATAAATTATATTAAACAAGCCGCGTTAAGCCCGTGCCAACAGGCTTAGTGTTATAATTAGAAAATAAGTAAAATCAAATAAATTAACTAAGGTATCTATTTAGATAGGATATTATATCTATTTTAAGACCAACAAATCAAAAACAAACATTTATTTTTAAATTTTTAATGGAATAAATATGGGCCTAAGCTTAGCAATAACAAATCATTTTGAGGTCATAGTCACAGTCTTTGGGACAATACTCGATTATATTTTTGAGGTGAGTCGTCAACGATTATATTTATACTAAATGATATTTTATAAATGAACTCTTTCCTATATCAAAATAATGTACCAATTTGAAAAAGCCAAACGCTTATAACTTTTAAACTAATCAATTTATTTTGATCAGACTTTTTGCATTTTGTTTTTATATGTTTAACAATTTCTAGCGATACTTAATTCGTTGATTTTTGCAAATTCCAGCGCAGTCGGATCTGTTTCAATTTTTTATCTCTTAGCAAAATGTGTTAATGACTTCGCAAATTTATTTTTTTGCAGACGGTCAAAAAAAGACAAGTTAAATTACAAGTAAAGATTGATATTTGTAACATGTTTTAAGTCTATAGCTTAAAAACTGTGGAGTTATGCGTGGCTCAGACAGACAGATAGATATCCAGCTAATAACCACTAAAAATGGTGTTAAAACTACCCAAATCGCATAATTCCGATAACATCTTGGTTTCGGATTTTTTTTTTTGTTGAAACAATACTTTTTCCCATACACCATTTTGAGGAGGTAAGGATATTTCTGTTCGTAATATTACTACTTTTTGCCAGTACATATATAATATTTATAATGTATTTTTGTTGTCTATTTATGTTATTTCTACCGATATTCCGTGAAATCTTGTTTATCGAATTTTTGTTTTTAATAAAAATCGTGAATAAGACCAAAATTGATCACTTCATCGTTAAAATATTCAATAGCAAATGTTTAATATTGACCTGTTTCTACCACTGTAGTTACACCAACTATTTTTTTGGAAATTTGGAGCGCAATTTAAGGAATTGCCATAACAACTAAATATTTCTATTTGTGATATTATTTTGAAGAATTGTTCAGAAGCGTTACAGTTTTCACAAACTATTCTGGATTTGAATATAAGGAAATTTTCACAATAAATTGTATCGAGGGGGAGCGAGAATAGAAGAATTATTCTCTGAAAATTGTGATAGGGTAGGATAACCACGTCGTGGCGTATAGGAAAAAAATCTTGAAAACACCTTTTCGTACCTACACTGACACAGTTTAAAATACACGATTTGCCCATTTACATGATATTGCTATCCGATTTTTTTTCCACTAAATTTTTTTTTTTTTTTATAACAGTTTCTAATTTTGGAATAGATTTATCGAAGATAAAAGTTTTAGGGAAAGGAGATGGATAAAAATAATCTATAGCACCTGTGTTAAAAACAATTCCAATACCAACATTATGTGTCTCTAATATAATAAAATCCGGAAAAATCTTCAACACTATCCGAATACATTTCAACACTAAGCAAATCCCATGACACAAACATAACTTATCATATCAATCCACTATCACCTCTGTCAATTATTGCTTCATTAACCTGAAAAGATTCCATGGTCCTAAATCAAATGTTTTTGATCCGACAACCATTCGCTCCTAACAACAAAGAGTGGTTCATTATTGCTTTAACAAGTGTGAAACAAATACTATTCTTAACCGATTACATTGATCGACCAAAAAATCATGTATAACTAACTAATCTGTTACTTATTGTATATTCATTAAGCCTAAAATATCTTAAAACTCTAGCCAATTTTGCTGAATTAAACATCAAATTTAACTATAAAGTCCGTGTAATTTCTTGCCTTATTAAGTCGAAAGTTCGTTTGTGTAACCTCTCGCCAAATTAAGCCGAAAGTATTTCATAACGCTAACCAATTACGCTTAACCAATTATCAATCCAGCCTAACCACTTTTGCTTACATTACCCGAAAGGATTCCATGGCCCTAACCAAAATCGCTGAACCAATGGTCAGCCAAAACTAATGTTGCTTTATTAAGCCTCCCAAATTTTGCCGAAATAAATAACTTAGTTAATCATGAACGTTCTTGCAACTTCTCGCCTTATTAAGCCGAAAGCATTAACTCTAACCAATTACTGTGACTTATTGCTTCGAAAAGCCGAAAAGATTTCGTGATCTTAACTAAATCTATTGCGCATCTATTGCTTCATTCATCTGTAAATATTTCATGGTTCTAACCACAATTGCTGAACCAATAACCAATCAAGCCTAACCATCGCCTGTCGTGTCTCTAGTGTAAATTTAAAATATAAAATCTCAGATTTTCTTTCTTCATTACACAGATGCACTTTACTAATATGACTGGGAAAAGTTGGTTATTGTCAGTAAAAAGTTGTTTTCTTTCAAATCCCTCATTCAATCATGATTAAAAATTTCTTTTAAAATAAGATGGAAATATCTTTTCCTCTAGAATATAATATCTTCTTTTTAGGAATTTTCTTTTTGCATACAAATGGCATTATATAATAAGTTCATTACTTAAAATGAAGATAATTTGGTACTTTTTTTTTTTAGATTTGAACTCCCCTTTTTTTTTTAGAATATAAATGGATATAATTAATTATTATAGTATCTACATTCCTTTGTCTAAATAACTATTCAGACAAATGAGTGTTTAGGCTAATTTACTTTGGAACAATGGAATTTAAAATTTCTGTTCGTATACAAATGTAACGATGTAATAACAGTACATGTAATACAACATGTAATACGATGTAATAACAGTCTAAAGAAAAACATTTTATACACCATCGTTAGAGTGTTACTCCCTTCTGATTTTTATAAGGGGAGTAACAGTTTCAGCTGTACCAATAATTTTGAGCTGTAATACGTACCTATTTACGTAGCTATTTACGTACCTAGAGCAGTAAGGGCGTTATTACAGGCCGAGGGCGAAGTTTGAAATCACGAGTACGTTTAACGCCCGAGGCCTGTCAGCGCTTACTGCTCGTGGTGCGTACACTATTTTATCGCCCACCTCTTGTAAACTAACTACAAAAAACTATTTTGCCGTAATCTTCAAAAACAATAAATGCATTTTAAGGTTAAATCATTACCAAAACAAACCGCAGTTATAAAAATATTGATTGTTTGCGAATAAAACAGCTGACGCGTAGAACTGCTAGCGCTTCCTGCACGCCGCGGCCCGGCCAGGAAGCGGCCGCTTATCGAACTACTAGCGGCCCTGTAATAGAAAAACCATGCATTATTTCCGGCCCCAGGGCTGTAATATGGAACATTACCGGCCGCTCAGTATAGGAATGTTTACAAGTAGAGGGCGATAAAAATATTTATGTACTTGCTTACATTTCTCTGTGGCATCTAAATATTCTCTCATAATAAAGTAGCAAGTCGCAAATTAAAAATTAAAGTATAAATATGACTCTCCATTGCGAAGCACAGGAATCCACAGCTAGTCTGTAATAAAAATGTATTGTACAATATATTTAACAACTTTATCTTCTGAATCCATTAATTTAAAGTATTAGGAAAACTGAGAACAGAGATGAAGAGTAGAAAAAGGGAGAACTGCCCTTTACATTCTTCGTTGAAAGGCTTAGCATAAATTATGAGTTAGGTATTTATTAACTTTTCTTTTCTCTCCGTCGACAATTTTAATTTATAGCTTCTTAAACTTTGCCGATACCATTATAAAGCCAGGCTTAGTAAATTTATTGTGGTATGATTATAATTAAAATACCATTGCTGTAATGAAAAATAACTAAATTTAAAAAAAATCGAAGAAAGAAATAAATTCATCAAATTATTTACTTTACGTGTTGCTCGCTTTATTTTCCTCTTTCTTGTTACATAACTTAAGAAAAATTTACTTTATTTACCTCGTATGGAATTTCAATTATTTTCGAAAGAAAACGAGTTAAGAAAATTATTTCTTAACAAAGACTTACATTATTTAAATAGATTTTCAAAATGAATATGTGGGAATATGTATAATCTACTGATATTTAATCCAACTATTTGTAGTATAAAATGTAAACTTGACCAGAATATGAATAATCACTCCCAGTGGCCATAATATAACTTTATTATAAGTTAATTTATATACTATGAGTCTTTAAGCCTGAGGCAACGGGTTTAATTTTATATTTAGAAAAAAAGGAAAATTAAGTAAATTAATTGTGATATCTATTTAGGTATCTATATGAAGACCAACAAATGTTTAGATTTGTTGGTCAACAACAAAGATTTATTTTTATTGGAATAAACGTGGTTGCCTTAGCTTATCAATATGAAATAATTTCGAGGTGAGTCGTCGCCGTCGTCAGGCACTATTCGACTATATAAATGATAATTACCTATTATGATTATGATTATCGGTAATAGTAACAATTAAAATGTGTACGTTCAAATAACATTCTTTTGTACTGTGCACAAACATAGACTTAAACATCAAACAAAACCAATAATAATATTATAAGGGAAGGTTATAATTGTACAATGTTGCATATTAAGTAAATAATAAATATCTAAGCAAAGATTAAAAACTCGCTAAAGATACTAAAATGTATATAGATATTAAAATTTGCGCGTTATGAGTTCTGACTTTTAACAGCACGGGAAAAATGGGGGTGGGAAGTGGGAAGTCAATTAGAGGTCAGGATTTAGAATTCTAGATAAAGGTCGGGCCAACTATGCAAACAAAAACGTTACTGGCCCCATCCCTTCCACAGGTCTACTGGATAATTTTTTTCTCATTTAGGTTGCCCAATATGAGTGTCATAAGTTATACAACTCGTAACGCGCATACTATAGGTTGTAGATTACAGACTTTTTGTTAAGTTAAAATATGGAAGCATTTGTGGAGATCATCATTAAAGTTTGAAAGAATAGTCCATCCACGTAGATAGAAATTATCTATTTATTCTAAAAGCTGCTTTTAACCTAAATAGGGTGATCATCAGTGCGTAAATGATAGCTTTGATGATGACTCTATAGAGGCTGAAAGCTGCTTTGAGATGAAAATAAATAGATTTTGTAATAGAGAAATTATTCTTCAACCTTTAGATAATTTTTATGATATTTATAATTATAAATATATAACTGTTTAAAATACAGTGTTGCTTCTTGTATTAAATATGGAAATAAAGTCTAATTATAGACTTATAAATAGACTAATCATTTTTCTAAATCAAATGTGGGTGGCAAATTGCATTTTTTTTTCTATTGCACACCAATATATTTATACTTCCCATTGCAACAGGAATGCTAAAGTAATTTGTCCTTGTTCGAGAAATATATCAATCAATGTCAACGAGAATTGTAAAATACAATTTAATTTATCAATTGACAATTATCACCTTTGTTCGGACATGTTTCGGAAACACGAGTTTACTTATCCTTTTAAGCGACCTGACACTTGGACGTTAAAAGCTGTACGCTTCAATAATTATACAGGATGCAGACCTAGAAGGATCAAAACTTCGGACAGAAAACACATATCAAATCTGCATAAGTGTGCATACTTACAGACAGAAGTGGTAATAAACTTTATTGAGAGAGAGAGTTTGAAATTTTAGTCCCAGGAATTAATTACAGATACAAAATGCTTTTTCGAAACTTGGTCCACCCGAATACCCTCATTACCATTAGCTGGATTAAAATGTAACTCAAGACAAACAAGGTAATCTAATTTGAATCCATTATAATACTCTCTCATCCTCATTTACAAATTTAAATAAAGATTAAAATGAAAATTATATTTTATAATTAGAAAGGTAATATTAATTCATAACCAAAATAATTTTCATTTATCGGGAAGTAAAATCTTATAATAATATGGATTATCTCATATTTCATTAAATTACATCAAATGTAATCCTAAGTTCATCTAACATTTTATAATTAGAACTCTTGATTTTTTTTATTATGATTGAATAATTAAAAAAGTCCAGTCATGCACCATGACTTAATGAGTTTTCAATGAAATCTGCGTATTATTGGCTTATGATATTACAGAAAATTATGGTTTAGAATTTTGATGGGTGAAAAAAAAATTGTTGGTACACACGGGCACGGGGTACAAAAGTCAAAATAGAATTTACTCTTCAAGATGCACATCGTTAGAAAGCTCTTTAAGAGTACAGTAATTGTTTTTAAGGTGCGTTTACACCTGACATTTATTACATGATATTTATGTCAGACAGAAATCTCAGAAGTCTGAGATTTATGTTTCTACTCTCAGCTATAAGTGTCGACACTTCTATACTAACAGATATGTAAACACTGATTATTTGAAAACTCCTCTTTGTACATTTATTGCAAATTTAAGCATTGCGAGAAGTGTCAGACATATATCTTCGACATAAATCTCATGCAATTTCTCTCAGATGTAAACACTTAAAGCGATTTCTGTATGACACTTGACATTTATTGCCGGAGAGAAGTGTCAAGTGTAAACGCATCTTCATATTTACTCGACACTCATTGCAGAATGAAAAAAGTAGACGGGAGGTCAACTTTCGCGATATCTCTCAGAGGAGTTTGAATTGAAGGTGCGTTTACACCTGACACTTCTCTCCGGCAATAAATGTCAAGTGTCAGACAGAAATCGCTTTGAGTGTTTACATCTGAGAGAAATTGCTTGAGATTTATGTCGGAGATATATGTCTGACACTTCTCGCAATGCTTAAATTTGCAATAAATGTACAAAGAGGAGTTTCCATTTTCAAATAATCGGTGTTTACATCTGTTGGTATAGAAGTGTCGATACTTATAGCTGAGAGTAGAAACATAAATCTCAGACTTCTGAGATTTCTGTCTGACATAAATATCATGCAATAAATGTCAGGTTTAAACGCACCTTTATGTACACTTTTATCATATTTTCATATTATAGGGGGGTAAAATGGGAAAAACACGATTTTATGCTATTGTTGACCCTAAATTGTCAAAATGTGACCCCCAAATGAACTCCAAAAATTCTGGCCAACGAACTCATTCTTTCTTTTGATATTATTGACATTTTAAAATTGGTTTGAAACTGTTAAGTGCATCCTAAGGGGAGATATCGTCTGTAGTGACACATATATACATACATAATCATAATACATATACATGCATAAAAAAAGTGATCAAACTTAGGAATCGATTCAGAATGGCCTAAAACGGATTTCCATGGATAAATCTTTAAAAAATTCGCATTACAAAAATTTTGAAGCCATCGCTAAAAAGAAAAATAAGTAATAAATAAATTTCATTATATCTTTATATATTTCTTCGTAACAATCACGTTGCTTTGGTTACCTTCGGTAAGCTTGGAATGATTCATACAAAATATACATAATAAAAATTATGCATACAAATTTCTTAACTGTAAAATATAAAAAAAAAACTTTAAATATAAAAGAAAATGTTAAGGTTAATAAAGTCCCAATTTAAAATGAGCAAACAAGTCCGAAGAACTAAAAATATAGATAGATAAATTCAACCTCTAGAGTTTTAATAAGTATAAATAATTTTTAAAAAAAAATCTCATAGTTTTTAATTAAATTAATTAAATTTAAAATTAAAAAAAGTAAGATGTATGTGTATATAGTGGTAAAAAAAGTGCTCGACATTTAAAAGGCTGTGAATTTTATACTTGTACTTATAATTCTGACAGTTTTGCGTGTAAGGGTGCATTGTTACAGCTTGAGTGGTAATGTTGAATATAAGAACCCTCACTGTTTAGTTATTTTTCTTTTCTTCTTCAATATCTCTATCTCACATCATCCTTAGATGCTAAGAGTGTTGGAGTGAAGAAGAACAAGTATGGCTTTATACCCTAACGTCTTGCTTTAGCCCTTGGGATATAGACGACATAGCGTGCCCTATCTCTTCACCTAAAACCCTTTTTCTGCACTCCCTTCATCCTCGATGGTCTCTCATCTGTTTTCACTTCCGGTCCTTCTCAGTTGGAGGGGTGAAAAAGAGAATAGAGTGTAAATAAATAGCATCCTGATATTATTTTAATGTGGCGGAAAGAATGAGAATTTAAATCCTTAATTTTCAAATACTTATAAATAACATTAATTATTTTTAGCAAGATACTTTTGCTTATTTACTCATAGTAAATATAACTTTAGTTTATTGTCACAGATCAATAAATCCTAGGTTATTTCAAGTTAAATAAACCTGTCTATTATAATGTCACTATTATAGGACATTAAACAGATTAATAAAAAGGTAGGGTTAGCGAGATGCGGTCAAATAAAACACTGTTTAAGGTTTAAGCTAACGTTCTGCTAAATTTATTAGCATCATCAGAGCAAAAGACAAAGTATAACAAAAATATGTAGATGTTGACTCTAAGACATGTTATCATAGAATGAATAATGTGTTGTTAAAATACAGAGATATGAGAATACCTTTTTGTTATACTTTGTCTTTTGCTCTGATGATGCTAATAAATTTAGCGGAACGTTAGCTTAAACCTTAAACAGTGTTTTATTTGACAGCATCTCGCTAACCCTACCTTCTTATTACTCTTGATCTGCCACGAACTACCTTAATTATTAAACAGATTAGTAAATTTTGATACATCACAAGTAAAAGAAACTTGTCTATTGTAATGTCACTATTGTAGGAAATTAAACAGATTAGTAAATTTTGATACATCACAAGTAAAAGAAACTTGTCTATTGTAATGTCACTATTGTAGGAAATTAAACAGATTAGTAAATTTTGATACATCACAAGTAAAAGAAACTTGTCTATTGTAATGTCACTATTGTAGGAAATTAAACAGATTAGTAAATTTTGATACACCACAAGTAAAAGAAACTTGTCTATTGTAATGTCACTATTGTAGGAAATTAAACAGATTAGTAAATTTTGATACACCACAAGTAAAAGAAACTTGTCTATTGTAATGTCACTATTGTAGGAAATTAAACAGATTAGTAAATTTTGATACACCACAAGTAAAAGAAACTTGTCTATTGTAATGTCACTATTGTAGGAAATTAAACAGATTAGTAAATTTTGATACACCACAAGTAAAAGAAACTTGTCTATTGTAATGTCACTATTGTAGGAAATTAAACAGATTAGTAAATTTTGATACACCACAAGTAAAAGAAACTTGTCTATTGTAATGTCACTATTGTAGGAAATTAAACAGATTAGTAAATTTTGATACACCACAAGTAAAAGAAACTTGTCTATTGTAATGTCACTATTGTAGGAAATTAAACAGATTAGTAAATTTTGATACACCACAAGTAAAAGAAACTTGTCTATTGTAATGTCACTATTGTAGGAAATTAAACAGATTAGTAAATTTTGATATATCACAAGTAAAAGAAACCTGTCTATTGTAATATTGTCAGTTCTGTATGAAATGAAAAAAAAATACGTGTGGTGTCGCGGGACACCTGGTAGGAACGAAGTCCCTTACATTTTTCATTAAATATAAATTATAAAATCACATAAAAATGCTAAAGACGTATAAACTGTAAACAAGGATTCATTTTCGATATTTATAAAACCAAGTGACATATAACAAAAATTAACAAAACAAGTAACAGGGTTCCATAATAGCATTTTTTCCCGTCTTTTTGAAGCTTACGTTTACGCGAGCGTTGCGCGTGAACGCTTGGACGGATAACATTTTCCAACGTACTCAGCCTGGGCATTGGTAAAATGAACATGTGTACCAAATTTAAACTAACTCGGTGATCTTTTACTCAAGTTATCGTCATCGGTAGATATTTCGTGACGGATTTCGCGTGACGGTGATTTTGGTTGTTTTTTTTCGGATTCCATCCCAGGC
Source organism: Gerris buenoi (assembly GCA_001010745.2). Classification (NCBI taxonomy): domain Eukaryota; kingdom Metazoa; phylum Arthropoda; class Insecta; order Hemiptera; family Gerridae; genus Gerris; species Gerris buenoi. The sequence goes on along the minus strand of KZ651442.1, from coordinate 496,513 downwards.
TCCGAACGTGCCATAAGGAACTTCGTTCCAAAAATTAGTTAAATCCTGAATTGTGTTGTTTGTGTATTTGTAATGTTTGGTATTATCATTATTATGGAACAAAAAAAAATGATTAAATGATTTATTACGAGTAAAAGAAACTTACAGGGGGGCCTGGGTGGTTCGAAGGCTAAAGCACTCGCCTTGCGATAAATCAAGTTAAACAGCATCGAGCCGGGTCAGAAGGTGACCGCAGCTCTGGGTTCGATTCCCGAACCGGGCCTCCCGCTCAATGTCCACCCAGCATTGTTTAAACAAATGGGAAGTTCCTCGAACGAGTGGCACCACCAGGTTTCGGCCTGGAAACCATGATAATGACACTCTTGGTTGTAATACAACTAGGAACGAGTCATGTTTAACGACCATATCTTCACACGAGTTTGTGAAGATTTCGGTCCCTAACCCGGATTTGTTCTAAGGGCCTACCTAAAGCCCCCTGGAAAAAAAGAAACTTGTTTATACTTGTAGTACATTATTGTAGTCATCAATGTTGTACATTTACAGATCAGTAAATCCTGATTTATTTTAAGTAAAAATAATTATATTATCAATTTCATTTTGATTTTATCACCTGTATTTATTTTCTAGTCGACAGCTTAATCACCTTAGTGGAAATGGTATTTATTGTTAACCCGGGATTGAAATGCTCCGCTTGAATATTTGAAATTACAAATTCCAAAATTCCAGATTGTTACCATGACGATTTCTAACTATTTGAAATTTCCCCTTGCAATTCCTCGACATGAATTGCGGACATTGATACATAACGACATTCTCTATTTAATAACGTTTCGATTTCAAGTTCAAACGCTTTGTTGACAATGAAGAATTGTTTGGCTTTATTATATTTGATACTGAATTCGTTATAATAGAAATTGTCTTGCAATTCGTTTTTAAATAGAAATATTATAAATTATTGAAAAAGTGAAAATGAAGAGAATGGGGATTTAAAGTTGACTAACTCTATATCGGTTTGGAATTTGGAATTCGATTGGACTTAATAAACAAGAGGTTGCCGGCTAGATCTGGCTATCGTCTGGGTTTCACAGCCTCGCTTTCTCTGATCAGGTTATATAAATATTTAATTCGGTTTCGGCCACTTGCTGTTTTGATTGAATCGCTCCCGAGAGAATTCGGTGTTACTAAGCGAAAAGGTAGTAATAATACACTGATCTGAAAATCGATTTAACGTTGGACCGGGTATATTCCTGTTTATGTTCCTATACTAATCTTAATGAACCAATATGGAACAGGATTTAATTAGATTATTCTACTATAAGGTATTAATCCTATTAAACTTTATCTTGTACTACCAACTTTACCCTATGCATATTAATGCTAAAATAATCTATTAAAATACTTATAGTCCAGGATATATATATATATATNGATCATTTACCGAAATCGTCAACATGAACCGTACGTACCATATAAGAACAAGTAATGTCAAAAATCTGTATTGAATTTAAAGTTTATTTATTTTTATTTTTTTTTTTATTTTTTTTTTTTTTAAACTTTTATTTGAATACTGCAACTACAATACATAAATGTTATAAGCAATAAATATCTATGAATATGTGGCATGAAGGAGCATGATGTAAGAAACTATCCAGTGATAGGACTTGTACCTGGATATGGCTAATTCTCGGACAAAGGGTACTTCGAGGTCGTTGTGAAGGATAAAATTGTACACAAACAAGGTAGCGTCAGCTATTTTTCTTAGGATCTTGGATTGGAGAGACTGGATGCGATAGGAATTGGAAGGCTTGGTGCAACCCCAGAGTTCTATGCCATATGGCCATGTGGGTTTAATTATTGTGTTATAAATAAGTACTTCGTTCTGTGTGTTGAGTTTAGATGTGGAGATATAGGGATATAGGGAGATACAGGGTGCAAAAACGTGTCTGTCTAACATCAAGCTAGAATTTTGTGTATGAGTAAGAATATGTATGTGGTTGGCTTAGTTCGTCTGCGAGACATGCTTTAGCAATAGGCATTTGAAAAGCAAACCTGTGGAGAGTGGTCATGTCCCACCAGTTATGGTGGGACATGACAATGTGATTTTCGTGATCCTGTGTACAAAATTATTTAATATTACTTTACAAAATTAGATAATATGACTTCAAATCAAAGTGGTCACCCATCAAGAAACAAAGTATCACCAACTCGTTTTTTGTCTACTAGTCTACTAACTAATATTGTACTCAGGATCATGAAAATCACATTGTCAAATGGGAGGGAGACATGGCCGCTTTCCGCCGCATTGTTTATTTTTTTTTCAAATGCCTATTGCCAAGCTATGTCTCATAGGCTTCAACAGTTCTAGATAGAAGAATAACAATATCGGTGGTCTTCAATTCCACTTCTAAAATCAATTCAATTTGAATAGAAAGTTCATATAGAATAGAAGTTTCATGAGCATTTTAATTATAGGATGAATTGGGGTGTGACATTAGTTTGTCATTTAATAGGTGACTACTAATAGGAGTTACTTTGATTTGGAGTAATATTCAAATAACTATAACTTATCAAGTGACAAACTTACATCAACTTGATTTTCGATCTACTTACTAATTTTGTGTACACTCATGAAAATCACATTGTCCACCATAATTGGTGGGACATGGCTGCTCTTCACCGTAATTTTTTTCAAATGCCTATTTCCCAGGTATGTCTCGCAGACGAACTTAGCCAACTGCATATTTTTAAAAGTCACTAAATGATTAACTTGTATATAAAACTCTAGCTTGATGTCCATAGGACACATTTTGCACGCTAATCCCAGGAGTATTAAAATATCTAGGATTCTTAACATACAAATTAACTTTTGGGTTTAATTTCTTTACATATATTGCTACTAATAAACTTTAATATTATTATTAGTATACAGTTTAAAACCACAATCTATTCAGCGTATGTCAATTTAGTTTACACTTCAATAAACTTAAGACCGGTTATATTTATAAATAAATTAATGATATTTCAAGGCCCGTGTTAAACATTATTCCATTCGATATGTAGGAAGTGATTACGTATTCTATATAAAAGTATAAATATATTTAATTACAAACTCAGTAAACAAAAAAGAATAAATGATCAAATTAAAAATAATATATCGTAAATATAAATTATTTTAGTAAGAACTATAATCTTTTACTTCTGTTATTAAATGATATATGGGGTCGAATTTTCGTCTCCCGTCATACCTTTCGCAAATATGGCATTCATGACCAACGTACACCCTTCTATTGAGTATATGGCAATACCCATTTTCTTCATGATTATGGGTGATTGGGTGATATCTAAATATGGGTCTTTCACTCGGAGCGAGGAATTCAATCAGGACGTTCCTGAGTCATAAGCTGACACGAAATTCTAAAGCTAAGAATTTATTCTTAACTTACACATGGTAAGAAATAGGGTAACTGCTGTCAATTCTAAGCATTGGTTTGGGCTGCTTGAATCTAATAAGTGAAAAGTTCCGGAGGGGAAATCAGTGATTCTGTCATTTTAATTAAAGGGTTCATTCTCCAGGGAGTTTATAATAATTCAACTGCTAGTTGCAAGTTCCTCTCACTGAAACTTTGCTTCAGATAATCTCTAATACAGTCTCCTCTGATAGACTTTTAACTGACAAAGACGATTAAACTGTCATTTGCTCACTAATAAAATTACTGATGTGGAAAGTCGAGAGCAACTAATTTTTAGTACAGTGGTCTAGTAATTTTTAGTTTCAATTTTGAGCGTATTTTATAAATTATTGGCGTAATTGTGACATTAGAGTGAAAATTTTAGACAAATTTCATTCCCATGCTAGTTTTTGATTTTGAAGGCTTCTTTCAGCTAAATTATTATTTCTTTTACCCTCTCAATACATTTACAAAGTTAGAGGAAATGGTGCTCGATTTTACTTATATATCAAATATTTCCTTAACCATTTTAGAAGTTGAAATGTGCTCGGTGTGGAGCGCTAGTCTCTACACTACGGTGTACTACTCATCCATTTATTTGAGTGTGTATAGGAATTTACGAATTCTGTATACATCTTGCGTTTACCATTTGCTACGTTAGTATTTTTATTGTTTTCTAACTTAAAATACTTTAAAAAAAAAGATAAGAAAAGTCAAACGAAGTTTCAAGTTAAAACATAAAGATACACAAAGAATCATAGTAAATCTTGCTACTCTGCCACTCTAATCAATACCTTTCTTACTTAGAATCCATATTTCATAAATCACTTAAACAACATTATAAAGCTACTTGTATCGCTTGAAATATTATGACATCTTGGATTATAGAACATAAAATCTTACGACTATGTGGTGATCTAAGTGAAGAAATGTGCATACTACATGAAGTTTACATTTGAACTAGGAAGGAGAAGTTAAATAAACTCAAGCATAATACTCAAGACATATCTTTTAACTCCAAGACCAGGTAATTTACAGGAGATCCTTACTCTGTGATGAAGTTAAATGATGCAGATATTGTTTGTAACACATCTTAAACACTACATTTGTTTGTTTCTTAAATGTATGAAATATACGTAATGTCAAGTCTTTCTATCTCCATTTCTAATACCACATAATTTCCTTACATAATACATACTTCATTCTAATAAGCGTTACTAAAAAGTGATTCTTGACTATTCATGAGAAAAAATCAATTATTCATTAAGAGATGAGTCTTAACTATTATTACACGCGTTTTTACTCCGTTTTTACTACGTTTTTATTAATTTGGTTTCTTGTTTGTATGTTTGCCCGGTACAAATCTTGCAATCGAATTTTAACAAACATCCCGAGTAGCTAGACATTTGAATTTTCAGAACAAAACACGATGACAATGCATTATTTTAATACTTTAAGTCATTTTTCAGCAGAATTTAATTCTTCGTTTTCATCAAATTTGCTGAATGAAAAGTTAGTTCGGAAAAAATCCGCAAGTTATTTTATTTGTTTTGACATATATCCATATTTAACTACACTATTCATTTTGACGGGTTTCAAATTTATAATAATTTATGACATAAATTTATGACATAAAAACGTAGTATATAAAAAGTTCTTTTTATCTTGTAATTATTATTAACTTGCTTTCTTGTTTGTTTGTTTGTCCGGTACAAATCTGGCAATCGATTTCTAACAAACTTCCCGAATTGCTATAGATATTTGAAACTTTTAGCATAGCTCAGAACACGATGACAATGCATTATTTTAATACTTTTAGCCATCTTTCAGCAGAATTTAATTGGTTTTAAGCAAATTGTTCTGTATGGAAAGTTATTTTAGTTGTTTCACCATATCCCATATTTACAATCTTCATTTTGACAGGTTTCAAATTTGTGATTTTTATAAATAAGAGGTAAAGATTGAATGACAGCAAACAAGAAATATATCGATTAAATTATTTATATTATTTCAAATATATCGATGGCACGGTTTAGATTTATTGTTGGGGAGATCCGTTGTACAAAGATTTGTCCTCTTATAGGTTTAAGATCAGCTCTACTTACATTATATATTATATATCAATATCAATTATATTATCAACATTACATATGATTCAACAGAAAATTTAAAAACGTAGTATATAAAAAGTTATTTTTATCTTGCAATTATAGTCCAAGATCCGGTATAAGGAATATATACCCTCATCTGTTATTTAATTGGAATAAAGAATATATGATAGATAATGTGTAGAATGATACAAAGCAAATAGGTTGCCTAGCGAAATCGCGTACCGATGGTGTTAAATAATAAACTGTTTATAACCTTCCCCTTACTTCAACTTCCCCGATGTGTTATTCATGAAAATCGAACATTAACTAAGAGAATCGACCCCAAGGAATTAAAAAAATAAGGGTTGCCTACTTTCCTTTCTGGGCAACTATGGAGTTGCCAGGTATCAACAGGTGAGTAACGTAATTAATATACTCTCATTAGTAATTATATCGAGTTACATATCAAATGAAAGCTAATTTTATTCCAAATCCAACCGTATTAGGTTGCCTTATCAAAAAGTTGGATTAATCCATGGTTGCCTAGATTTTAGATCTAAAATTTTGAATTTTAATTTAGAATTTAAGGCAACCTAATACGGTTGGATTGGGAATAAAATTAGCTTTCATTTGATATATAACTCGATATAATAACTGATGAGGGTATATTAATTACGTTACTCACCTGTTGATACCTGGCAACTCCATAGTTGCCCAGAAAGGAAAGTAGGCAACTCTTATTTTTTTAATTCCTTGGGGTCGATTCTCTTAGTTAATGTTCGATTTTCATGAATAACACATCGGGGAAGTTGAAGTAAGGGGAAGGTTATAAACAGTTTATTATTTAACCTAATCGGTACGCGATTTCGCTAGGCAACCTATTTGCGATGTATCATTCTACACATTCTCTATCATATATTCTTTATTCTAATTAAATAACAGATGAGGGTATATATTCCTTATACCGGATCTTAGACTATTATTAATTATTAGTTTTACTTGTTTGTCCGGGACCCACTTTCCGATCGCAATAATAAGCCAATAGTTTGACTAATATTCGCCGATAAATCGCTGAATTACTGAGCATTTTTGGCGGTAAAATTTAAAATCAATTGTAAACAACGACCAGACCAACGACAACGACGAAAATGCAAAAACAGGCAATTAAGGTTGAATAATTTAAATAATTTAATTAATCATCTAATTATTAAATATATTACAGATTTAATGATATCCCAAAATATAGGATGAAATATCACTTTAACCATTTATTAATGAGTAATTATTTATCCCCTAAGACACCAAAATTTAATAAAATTATATAAAACAAAATATATAAAAAAGGGACTATATTTATAAAATCGTGTACTGTCCCGACGACGACAACGGCGTAACTCGAAATGATTTGTTAGAGCTAAGCTAAGGCATCCACATTTAGTCCAATAAAAATAATTTTTTGTTTTGATTTGTTGATCTCTAAATAGGTATAATAACTTATCTAAAATAATTTACTTAATTTTACTTTTTTAACGGCTCGTTATATATAAAATCAATACGTTTTCAGATTTTTTGGCTGCTAAATTCGAAAAATAAAAAAAACAGGAATTTAACTACGACGACCACTGATACCTAAGTTAGGTTAGAATAGATAAACATATTTAATGAAATAAAAAAAAAAAAAAACCTACTTTTATAAACCTAAACCATGTACTACAAATGAGGAATTATATTTTAAAACAGCCACATTACTCTTCTCGTCTAACTAAAGATAAATATATAAAAGTGAGGGACGATGCAAGTAGTTTTTCTTTAGTATCATTTATGAGTATTTAGTAACATGGCAAAAAACTTCAGGAGGTAATTCTACACCTAATAAGGAGGTAAACTACAAACTATAGTATGAATAGAATAGAAAATCACACTATATATAGCGTGATTTTCTTCGCCTGTTCTGGGATTTAATTGGCTACAATTTTTTTTCTTTTTATTTCTTTAAATATTTACTTTATTAGAGCCGTTTAAAAAGAGAAAAATCTGCAATCACAAAATTCCGCATAATACAGTCACTTAATTTCTAAAATATATAACTAATTTTATCGGAATCCGTTCAGATTTTTAGACTTCAAGTCTACCGAAACGAAATTATTTCTTTTATTAAATTAATTTATTTCGTGAATCCCAATGTTTCATTTTTTATTAGCTTATAATAAATAATAATAAATAAATAAATAAATAATAATAATAATAATAATAATCAAATAAATAAATAATAATAAATAACTCCCTTAAATACCCACATCTGCTTAAAAATACATTATACATTTTTAAAAAAATACCATAAATTTCAAATAATTAGAAAGATATCAGTGGTGATGTATGTAAAAAAAAATTGTTTAGCTTAATTTCTTCTGAGAAAATATTTGTAATGTATAAAAAGTATAATCATTAAAAATAATTGCCTGCGTTTTTTTTTTTTTTTTTTTTTTTGGATTCATCGTTTTTCAAATAAACTATGTATATACATATTATATTTTAATGGCAACTGGAGTAGGAGTGTATGATCGATTGGGAACTCACTGTATATTTTAGCTACTAAACTTTTCCAAGTTATAAATTGTATATTCGACATTTCAAGTAAAGGTCACTACGTAATATGATTTTCCTCAATTTTTCACCGACATTTTCCCTTAATGAGGTCATACTTACTTTGTAAATAAATCGCTCATTATAAAGCAAACCAAAATTTTTTTCATAAGTTTTCAAGTTGTCCCTTTTTTATATCAATAATTAAAATGTTGGGTCGATAAGGGTGTAATAAAAGTGTAGCCTTTATGAAATAATCTTCGCTTATATTACACCCTTATCGACCCAACATTTTAATTATCAAAATTTTATTGGTCGAATACATAAAGCTAAATTTTCAATTTAATCAAATAAATTGTTTGTAATCTATTAACAAATATAAAGTAGTACATTTATAACAATCGTATATCACTCTTACTTCTGAGCTTACTGAAGGTAAGGGAATCATTCTGAAGAACGATTTTACGATTGACTGGCTGTCAAAAGTCAGTCAGTCTGACGGTCAACATGTCAGATTATCGACGACTATTATAATTAATTAAATTTGGATGGTACGTCATAATATACAGTTGTAGGCTTCTATACAAATTTCTGAAAAATCGAATGTGTCGTTTTAAAGATATAAGTGACAATAAAAAATACGTGTGGTGTCGCTGACGTGGTAGGAACGAAGTTCCTTACATTTTTCATTAAATATAAATGATAAAATCACACTGCTAAGTACGTATACGTTGCTAACTACTTATACATGGCGGAGTTAGAAAAGAGACAAAATTAAAAGTAACGAACTGTTTACTTTTGAATTTTGAAGGCAAAATTAAAAGAAAATCATTATTTGTATAATTAAAGCAAGCGTCTTACTATAAATATATATTGAATATAAGAAAAAAGTTGATCATGATGAGTTTATAGTGAAAGAGTATGTTTGTTAAAGGAGTTTGGATTGAAATAGGACTGTTTTCTACCTACCCGGCCAATTAATTTAAAATATTATAAAATATATCTCTTCCCTACTCTACAGCTTCTGCTTGTATCAGGGTGAAATTTTACATGATTATATTTTATTTATTTACAACGCTTGGGCGGATAACGTTTTTCCGACGAACTCATCCTGGGCATTGGTAAAATGAACATGTGTACCAAATTTCATCTAACTCGGTGAGCTTTTACTCAAGTTATCGTCATCTGTAGATTTCGTGACGGATTTTGCGTGATTTTGGTCGTTTTTTTCGGATTCACTCCCAGGCTCCAGAATGTGCCATAAGGAACTTCGTTCCAAAAAATGGGACAATAGGTTGTCTCATTTAAATTTCAACCTTCAACCTGCACTCATTGCTTTCTCTTCCGCATGCGCACATTTGTTTTATTTATAAAATCCTACATCTCTCTTGAAAGAGAACATCCAATTTGGAAGACATTTTGATGGTTTGCCCAAATATTGTCTCATTCAATATTTGCACATTTAAATATTGATTTAAAATCAATTTGACCCCTCCTGAGAATCGAAAAAGGGCTGAACAACCACATACTTCTTGTATAGGATCACATTATTTAAAAATTTTCATGTCAAAATTTAGTTTTTTCTTAGTTATCTTGGACCGATTTTTTACTCGCATGTAATATCTAATAGATAACTATAACTTATCTAAATAGATATAATAAGTTATTTAATAAATTTACTTAATTTTACTTTTTTTTACCTTATCATATAAAGAAAAGTATTGTGATGACGCGAAAATTTGTTTTTAAGACCATCGTGGATTTACACGTTTTTTAAAAAAAAATGTGTCGTCTGTGGAGACGTGTGCAGAGTGCCTAAACTACTAGGCTGATTTTGACGAAATGTGGCATACATTTTCAGAAAAGTCATTCCCTAAGGCAAAATCGAGAATTCAATTTTAGCTCCATATTGAGCGCTACCCCAAACTCTGAAGGAAACATGAAAAAAATATATATTTCTCGAATACGGTTCCGATGATTTTTGACTAATAAATACTAAAATGCAGTTCACTTAAATACGAATCTAAAGCTAGTTCCTGAGAAAATAGCTTTAAACGAACACGGAGTGAGGCCACCGGTTCAATTCCCCGCCGAGGAGAAGTTGTTTTTATGATATATTTTGATAACATGTTCAACAATGATTAAATGTACCAAAGAAATCACAAAACTAATAAATAGAACACATCGGTCCAATGGGCTAAGTAATTATGAACTGATGATAAAGTTTGTCTTAGACCGATTATTTACTTATGTGAACATTGTTTCAATAATAATAGGCTTGGGGAATCTATGCGCTATTTTATATCATTTTAAATAAAATCATTAACATTTTTTCATTATTATTATTTTTTTTTTTTTAGTGATAATTATATTCCTATTAAATTTAGTTTTTTAATCATCATTAATTCTACAAAGCACCTAATTATAATCTGTAATAAGAGAAAATGGCAAAATTCTCATTTATAACCTGACTCCTTCATCAACAAAGCAAACCACGTGACGTCATTCTGTCATACCATATTTTATTTATAATCATAAAAAAAAAATCGTAACCACAACAGATTATTTTTCACGCTTCATCACATTTGTTCTCCTTTTTCTTTTAAGGGTTACTTCCTTTTGCACTGTCTAATAAACATTTTTTTTTTTATATATCTGAGTTTACGAGCTGAGGTGGTTTCTTTAGGGTTTTTTTTTTTTTTTTTACTACGATGAATTTTCTTTCCTTGACTTTTATAATTTGTCTATTACCCTAAATCTCTGTAATTCCCCTTTCATTTCTCATCATGGGTAGTATTAAAAGAAAAAAAAACACCCATCTTTTATAATGGAGGTGTTGACATCCATCAACGACATTAAAAAAATAACCTCATGACAGTTAGCCAGTGGTCTTCTTTTTTTTAATCCAACGGAAATGCTTTTAAAAAAAGAAATGAAGATGGTTTTTTTAAAAAAAAGATATTACAGATGTTGCTTTTACAAAAGATTATAATGGTTTTAGAAGGTATTTAGTTTTTTTCTTTACTTTTTCAAAGCGTATATACCTTTTTATGGAATGATTCTGTGGAAGAAAAGAGAATCACACCATAATACACTTTCACTGAGATCCAAAAAGGTAATCTTGAGGTTACAAAATGACGTTGGCTCAGTTAAGATGAAGAAGACAGAAATTCTTTCGATGTGTGTGAACCTACACTATGTAACATCTCCAATCTCAATATTAGTCAAGCTTGCCAAATCATAAAACACAAATTTAAAAAGGTTGCAAAATGGGGTAATTTTGTCAAGAGCTTTTTTTTCTTTATTATTCTTATACCTATTATATTCATCGTTCAGATGATTGTAATATGTGTTGTAACCCGATAAAAATAAAATAGTCTGCCAATCAGTGTGGCACATAGCTTTGACGCATCCTATCTTGTACTTATTTGTTATATTAACGTTAACATTCTTGATTTATTGTTTATTGTGTAAAAACTACTCGTATTAATAGTTTTAGCGATCTTTAATACTTCATATAGCGTTGTCGCTGTTTGTTATACTAAAATATTGTATTTGAAATAAATGTTTGTCTCATTGAAAAAATGAAGTGGGAGTGTGATTTTTTTCCGACCCTAAATTCCAATTTAAAATTTTAAGTTCATCTTTACGCCAGCGTTGCGCGTGAACGCTTAGACGGATAACGTTGTTCAACGAACCCGTTCTGGGCATTGGTAAAATATACATCTCTACCAAATTTAATCAAGTTCGCTTGACATTTACTCAAGTTATCGTCACGCGTATCAAGGATTCGCGGACACATAGACCAACAAACAGACAGACCAGACACGAGACCAAAAATGTTCCCTGATGCCTCAAACGGATTTCTGTGTTGGAACTTTTGAAATCATCATTTAAAATCACATAAAATTATCAGAGACATAAAATGTTCCTCAAAAGTGAACACAATGCGTCCGTTACCTTCGGTAAGCTCGGAAGCAATAGCCAGGAAGACTCAAATTATTTTTACCAGTCCACATATAAATAATGCATACTTATAACGATTATCAGCGAAATCATATTTATTTTCATCGATACATCAGTACCCGATTTTTCCCGGCAAAAACCACTTATATTAGTCAGAAAAGTCACTTATACATACTCTTTCCAAACCTTTTTGTATGGCTTGTTTAGGCCAAGTCTGACACCGTTTTCCTCTGTGACTTTTTTCAGTTTTGGGGCGTTTTTGTATTATTTGAACCCTAAGATTTTGAAGCGTCAGACTGGAAAATCGGGAAAAGTTCTGCGTCAGACAATATTCAAATGTTGATTTATAGGGTTCAAATAATGTATCTTGAGAAAATCAGCTGGTTATTAATCAATGATATTAATGAATTTTAATTAGTAATAATCAATATTAATTAATATGAACTAATATTAATTAATGGTTAATAACCAGCTGATTTTCTCAATACACATTATTTGAACCCTACAAATCAACATTTTAATATTGTCTGACGCAGAACTTTTTCCGATTTTCCAGTCTGACGCGTCAAAATTTTAGGGTTCAAACAATAAAAAAACGCCCCAAAACTAAAAAAAGTCACAGAGGAAAACGGTGTCAGACTTGGCCTAAACAAGCCATACAAAAAGGTTTGGAAAGAGTATGTAAAAGTGACTTTTTTGCCTATGGGCACCCTGACTATATGGTTAGATTCTTGAATTTCTTTACAATATTTATTATATGACCACAATAATAGTTCATACACAAACTTATATTTTATTTAATACATTTAACAATTAATCAAAATTAAACCTATTCATATTTAGTATAAATAAATGAATACTCCTTTAAATTATTTTTACTTCTGACTAATCCTCAATATCCTTGATTTTTATTTAATTTACAATCGATATCTAAATAGTTATTAACTTTAATAGTTATTTTTATTTCATTTACAGACAATATCTAAATAGTCATTAACTTTAAATTGCTAGAGAGAGACCCAATTAATGAGAAAATAAAATTATTGGTTGTTTCGACTGCGATTTTGTGATACCACTTCGTAACTATACGACTAGAGAGATTAATAGAAAGTAACACAACAATATTGTAACACCAATTTTATATTAATAATTAACATCCGCTTTTGAACATTTAAAATAATCTTCAGTGTTTCAGTGTTATAGTAAGAGTAATGTGTCTACTATTTATTTCACTAACTTCAATGACAAAGCTATAGAGAGATTTTGCCTACAGCCCTAGTCTACCCATTTTGTACTGTTAGTTTTTCATTAAAGTTCGTAAAATAAAAAGTTAGTAGAGATTTTTTACTTTAACTATGTTAACAATGAAGGTGATATGAAATGTCGAAACGTGTATGTTAATAATTAATAATTAACGCGAGCTTCTTATATTAAACAAAATATGTATTCTGTCTTACTGTTAGGAACGTTTACGTGTTCGAACATAACTTAAGTAAAAATTGACCAATTTAGTTGAAATTTTGTTCCATGTTTCTTTTACGTCAAACATCATGTTTACGGAAACATCAAACAGCCCCCTACACAGTCAAAATGTTTGCGTAAAATAAACTGAACACACTTAAAGGCCTTCATGCACGATCAAACATTTTGCACAAACCCGATGTTGGGCAAATTTAGGCCATATACAGGCAAAATGTTTGCTCAAACATTTTGACCTGGTATGGGGGTCTTTTAAGAGTTCTCTATTTTAATCTTAAGTGTTATTCAGCATTAAATTGTGAAAACAAGAGTAAACAGGAAGGAACCTTAAATCTAAATTTCATGTAAATAACATAAAATACAGAACACAAAAAACACTATATGCATAGTGAATAGTCCCTTGTTTTTTAACCATTCTACCCTTGCGAGACCTCTTAAATAATTAATATGCATGTTGGGAAATCCAGGGGCGTCACTAGCTTCCGTACAGCCCTCTAACAACTCAAAATGGTCACCCTTTTTTTCTTACTTAAAAAAAAAATATTAAGAAACAAAATATGTAGACTAGATTATGCAAATCTAATATAAAGACGGTAAATTATTCTTCTTTATCCATGATGCAATGTAAGTTTGGAAGAATAGAAGCAATTTCAGTAAAATATTTGGAATATTATGCTCGTTATTTTACTTGCAATTCTCTTTTCCTTTTTCCTATGTCATTATTTATATTTGCCCACAAAGAGTCTTGATTTATGGCTTAAGATAAACTTTAGAGGATTTCCTTGCTTTTTATATGTTGTATATATATACCTATATGTATAGATAGGTAAATTTTAGTTGAATAAAATTTCAGTTACATAAAACCGACAAAAAAAGAGTAAATGACAAACGATAAGGGTTTTTTAAAAATAATTGTAGTTAGATAAACCCTGTTTAAAAAGAAATTAAACAAAAAAGTAAAAATAACTTTTCTATTTAACAATGTAGGGTTGGATCAGCGTATATCCGAGAGGCTAAAAACAATTGTCCTAAAACAATAACGTCTATTCTAAATTAATTCTTAAATTCAAATATACATGAAAAGTTTGTGTATATTTCAATATTTTATTTTAACTATCGGCCATATATTAAATATCGCAAGAATATCTGTTTTCAATTACCAGTGAGATAGAATAATTTTACACACTAATAGTACCTAGTGATAAAAATGATAACTTGAGTCGAAACCAACGAAACGTTTTATTATTGCAAATATTGGTATGTTTAGGTAATTGTACGTTTAAATTCGAATTATATCCCTATATTAATCTAATATTTCCATTCCTGTGTTGAAAGTATTTTTTTTAAGTATGCTAAGAATTTGTGTTGTTGACTTTAAGTAACTATAAACTGAAGTGTTCAAATAGAATAATAAACTCATAGACGATTCTAGAAAGACTTTTCCCAGGGCCGTAACAACCACCGGGGCAACCGGGGCAGTGCCCCGGGGCCCCCGGCCGCAGGGGCCCCTATTTGAATTTCAACGGGAAAAACGAAATAATGTGAATTTTAAAAGCCGTTTATCAGAAAAATTAGTTTCAGGAAAGAATAAATATGGACTTTTATTAAACGGTTCTTTTGAAACTAGGGGCCCCCTAGAAATGTACAGAAAAAGATTCAATCTTTTCACGCACCAGGGGCCCCATGACAAACGTAGTTCACCAGTAAGTTTTTTGAGGACTATTACGCGGTGAACTGACAAAAAAACTCTGACGTTTACTCAATATAATGTACACTGTACACCTTTATCAGTGTTTTTTGTGTTATATATGTATTTATGTAGTCTAACCAGTGCTTAATTTCTAAAATTGTAGGTGCCGATACCAATGTAATATTTAGGGGGCTGGTGGGTGCCCCACCCCCCAGCAAATTGGGGGTTAAACTAAAGGCCTAAAATAACGTTTTAGACGTGTTTTTTAGGGTCTAAAAAATCATTAAAAAAGTTCCTTCAATTTTTTTGTACAATGTAAATATACAGCAATATTTACTACGTTCACACATCGTTTTGAAAGCGTTTAGGATCCGATTCGTTTTTAAAACGATACATGTTCACACAACAAAAAATACAGGTGATCGAAATATTTAAAAATATTTAATTTTCTATTAATTAAAATTCTAGAAAATATTTTACTTTCAGACTATAAAATGTTTAATATAGTATAAGTTCATAAAAATTGACTATTTTTGTAGAAACGATATTATAGAGGGGAGGGGGAAATAGAAATATACCTATGTAGATATTATCATATATATTGTTCTCAGAGGTTGAACTTTAGAGACGCTCCAAATATTTTAAAGTTATAAGTGTATAAAGACGTGGGGTTTTAAAAAAAGACTTACATATAAATAAATATTACGTGTAAGTTATGCATTTGAGAGACTTCAAAAGAGATTATAAAAGTTTGTTTATGTTTGTCTAACGATAAACCCGGGCAAACAATAAGACGCAGGGCAAAGCACCACCGTTTTTTGAACGACACGAATTGACTAGAAAAGACTACAATTGTTTCGCGAGCGATGAAATTCATAGGGACCACCTAGAACATGAGGCCTAACTTGTGTAATCCCTAAAAAATTTATTAAAATCGGATGAAAAATGTGGAAGTTATACGTTTGGCCAGAATTCTAAACATAGACCGACAGACAGAAACTTAATTTGTTCAGTAAGGTCTAAAACGTAAAATACGAGTGGAAATTTTGATTTTGGAGGAAAAAATGTAACCTTTCAAATGAGAACTCAATGTTTTTACTTCCTTGGTAGATCGTAAGCAGTATAAAGGTTTCTTTCCAAGACTTAGTGGATAGATCCTGATACAGTAAGATCACACTTAAGATAAAGAGTGTGTGATGATTTATCAACTCAACACGTTGGCAGTTGGCACCGCGGAAAGATCCTGATACTATAAGGTAGACCGAGAAAAGGTCCTGTAGAAGAGGGTGAAATTGTCTTCAAGGGTTCCTGATAGAAACTCCCCTAAAACAAAAATGTTTTGGAACTACTGCACTGGAAATCTTATTTCTCGTTTCTACATCACTACTCATATCTGAACATTTAATTGATTTATCTATATAATACCGGTATTGCACATCTTCTGCCTATTGTACAGTTATGGAATGCAATAGTTGTACTGCATTGACGCACCTCCCTTTTGTCATTCATGTCTAAGAATTTAATTATCTCGAAGAGTAATGATTATGTACCTTAAACAAATTATTATATTAATGACTAAGTATCGGCTATTCTTCAGTTACTACTTGGTTCTTGAATAATTCTACATAACAATCATTTAAAATTATATAATAATAACTGTTATTACACCTAACCTAATCCTCGTGAACATAAATTATATAATGTCTTTTTTTCCACCCCCAAGATGCCTTACGAAAGTGAACCTTTGACATTTAATCTATTCGTGAAGCTAAAACTTAAAACTCTTACAAAAGCTTCTCTGCCTTCTAAGATTATGTTTAGGATAACGGCTCTAGACCGAACTAAAAAAAAAGTTTTTGTGACTTAAGAGGTCCCTACACGAATTGTAAAAGAATCATTGTATACTTTGCTTCTACAATTTAATTGTAGATTTTTATCTTTTTTTTCTCTCTCTTCCTTGTGTAAACTTTAATTTATTTATGGAGTTTGTCTTTGGATCTTAAAAAGGAGAAACATTTCTTTTAAGGAGTGCTTCTTATAAACTATTACCTAGTGATTTGAAATTCCCTTTTTTAGAAGAGTCATTATAAAGAAACTAGAAGAAAATAAGAGGTAGTAAGAATAGAGATGGGTAAAAAACAGACTAAGTAAGATGTATGAAAGCATATAGAGTAAAATATAGTATATATATATGGGTATAATATACGTATATTACCTTTGTGACACTAGGACGGGGTAAGTAGAATCACCTAACCTGTCTTTTCAAGCAATTTATGTACCCTACATAATTTGAATAACTAACTAATCTCTCTTTAAACATTTATAATTTTTCATAATATTGTTCTTAAATAGTTATGGGGCTCTAAATATGTAATAAGCTTTTTAATAATGTTTAACAATAATTACTAAAGTTATTTTAAGGCAATTAAAATAGCCCTTTGACTATACCTTATACTACTATCTATAAAATATGTAACAATATTATATATAATGTATAGATGTAACAATATTATATAAATATTGGTCTCAAAAAAATCAGGCAAATTTCCTCGAAAACATCATTTTTACTTGGAATTATTCGAATTTTCTTGTATCATTATCGTTTTAGTATAGACAAAATTCAACATATCTAGGATAATGACTCTTAGTGATTTTAAAATTATTTTTGTGGGTAAAATTTTTCACTTACGCTTTTGAGAAAAAAGTAAATTTACACGATACCACACCCCTTAAGTGTTACTATGCATGCTATATTAAGCAATTATAGTTTCCTCATTTGTTTTTAAAGGGACAGATTCCCTCATGTAGGTTAATATAAATCCCAATAAAAAAAACTTGGTAAAAAATCCGTCCGACACAACTCAAGACAGACTTTCTCATATACGAGCTCATAATTACGTAGTCCAGTAATTTCCATTCTATAGTTTTCGAGTTTTCGTATGTACTCGTACATTGAATTATAAGTGAATATATAAAAATAACATATATTACTAAAGTAGGTAGATGGATCCTTGTTAGGGTAAATAAAAATCTTTCTTTCACATTAGTTTAGGCGTTGGCGACGTTTCGACCTTGCCGGTCATTTTCAACCCTATAAACAACATTTATTAAATTTTTAAAGACAAACATAACATATGCTATAGTTTTCTTAAT
>KZ651442.1:442329-470253 GCA_001010745.2 Gerris buenoi | reverse complement strand
CCCCTTATGTACTTCCTTGCCATTCTTTACATATGTGTTGTTGCTGGTTTTTTTTATTTATTTACAGAAATGTTTTCAACTTTCATTGTGACCCTGTAAATAGAATTGCAATAAAATTATTACGATTGTTTGTCATATTTTTGTAGGACGTTAATAATTGGACAAATTAATCATTTATGCGTAAAGAATGAAAGTGTTTATAATTGATATAGTTTAGTGGATAATTAAAATAAGTTAATTCAAGTATTTTTTTCAATATAATATACAAAAATACACCAAAGAAACAAAATATACAAATCAAACCCATAATAATTGGTTGACATTAGTATAATATCTACTGCGATTTTAATATGGATATATCTCTGAAGATATGTTTGACTGACAGATATGATACCAGAAATGTTTCCTCGTTGTCTCAAACGGATTTATGTCTTCGAAATGTTTGAATAAGGAGACAAAAATGTTTTTGATTTTCAAAACGACCGTGATCCTTCCGTTACCTTTATCGGCACCTGTAAGCTCGGAAGTAAAATATATAATTATTCATTTAATGATTAGAAACTAATGGTTGCCTATTACTTATAGTACTACAGTAGGACCCCTTTAATCCGGAACCCTCGGTAATCCGGACGTTCCTCTATGGAGAATGCAAGCACGCAACAAAAAATATTATCAATTATTTATGCTTAACGAAGAATATTTATTATATTGCGCAAATCACTTCTTACAAACATTCTCGCTGACCCACTACACAATGAAAACTTGGATAATGCACTGAAAAAATTATATTTAAATGATGTTGTGTTAATTAAAACTAACTGTTGGAACAATGAAAATGTATGTTCATTGACATACATGTTTATGGCATTACATGCATGTTATGACATACATGTTCATGGCATGCGTTCATGCTGTACATTTAATTTACTCATACAATTATCATATATTTATATTAATATAAATACAGTATCAAGATATAGATTCAATATTTTAAAACATGTTTTACATTATTTTTTTTTAACCCCCTCTTATCCGGACGACCCTGTGCCTGAATTTGGCCGGATTAACGAGGTCCTACTGTATTCCAAATTGTTATAATCTGTAATTGTCAATACGACACATAATACTCTGTCCCAAAAGTTCGTATAAAATTTTTTATTTTTTTTATTTTACATTTAATAATTTAAAACAACTTTGCCTCCCTTAAAGTACTCCTCCCCTGATATAACGCACTTGGCCCAACGGCGTTTCCATTATTGGAAATATCTTTAAAAGTCCTCTACTTTAAGGCCCTCGTCGTCGCCTCGTCGTCGCTGCTTTAATGCCATTCAGGTCCTCCAAAATGGAGCCCCGAAGCAAAATTTTGCTCTTTGGAAACAAAAAAAGGTCACTTGATGCCAATTCGGGTGAATATGGGGGGTGTTGATAATTGAGCTTTGTCTCAAAAACTCGCGCACAACCAAAGCCGTGTTTTTCATTGGTTCTTTTTTTGGTGTGATTTTTGTTTTCCCCGCCGACGTTACACTTAGAAAGGGGTTGGTTCGACAGTCTGTAGAGAATGAGTGACGACACCTGAGGTGCCCTACACCTAGCTCAGGCTTGCTTTGGTTGTTGGGGGGGGGGGCTCACTGTCTATGTCTAGTCTTCTAACTTCCTACGTAAGTTTCTATAGTTATTTTATACGAATTTATGGGACAGAGTAGTATAGTTGTGATATTTTCATTATTAATTAGTAGGTACTAAAAAGTTCCTCTTCTTTTGATACAATACCTGAATCTGCATCATTAAAGCACCATCAATTTTACACATGTTCCGTGAGTTGAATGTGTTTTTAATTGAAGCACCTACGCCTGTATACGGTGCTCTTCCTGGGCTACAAAGTACTTAAGAACACCCACCTACAGTTTTATCTTGCGCCTAATATGATGGTTGAAACGTGGTAAGGACCTACCGACCTGCCACCCTTTTCCTACCACTTAACACCCCTTCTCTTGATAATGCATCACATGTTTAGCATACTCTAGACCTCGTTAAAAATTAAATTTTACTAAAAGAAAAAAAATGTCTTATACTTCAGTACCTTTTTAACATTATAAA
Organism: Gerris buenoi; assembly: GCA_001010745.2. Classification (NCBI taxonomy): domain Eukaryota; kingdom Metazoa; phylum Arthropoda; class Insecta; order Hemiptera; family Gerridae; genus Gerris; species Gerris buenoi. Next base: position 468,156 of record KZ651442.1, on the reverse strand, counting down.
CTATTATTTTTAATTTACTCTAATAAAAAAAAGGAGAGAGAGTATTGTTATGGGTTTCTGGTTTAAAAAATGTTCAATTTGAATAAAATGGACTGCCAATTGGTGTTGCTCTTCGCATCCTATTACGTACTTTATTGATTTTATGCTTTTAAAAGACTTTATTGTCTAATTTAATTACTTGTTTTCTCGTGTTTTTTTTAAATGTCAAAATTGTTTTAATCTTTTAAATGAATTAAAGTATCAATTAAGCACTTGTTAAAGAGCGTAGATGGTTAAAATTAATCTGCGGCTATCTGCGGTCTACTTTCAGCAAACCATCTAAATTTCATAGAAATCATAGAGTAATTTGGAAGATATAGGTGTCAATATGTGTATGTTTGTGTCCATTTTAAAGAGAAACAAAGGTTGAAACTTATATGGGACCAACAATGGGCTAATTTTGATCACCTATACAAATTTCTTTAAACTCGGACTTGTGGTTCTTAAGATATTGTGTTGGTTCGCAAAATTTGAACGACAGCCCGACCGAAAAACCCGGAACCAAAAATGTTCCCTGATGCCAGAAACGGATTTCTGTCTTGGAATTTTTTAAATCAGAGACATGAAACATTTTCTTCGAAAGATCACATCACATATTGTCTCGGAAGCAAAAAACGGGCAAAACAAATAAATTCAACAATGAATGTTGAAGCATAAAATCGATAAAATACATGATAAGATGTGAAGAAGCTATGTGCTACACGAATTAGAAGTTGCTTTTATCCGATACATTATCTTTACTATATCTTATTTGAAATTACAATTTTTTATGCTAAGCATAATAACCATTATTGATTTAATTCTTAGAAGACTGTCGCCTTAAAGTATCGATAATGTTAGATAAAACAAGACAACGGATAATAAACGAGGTTAAGATGAGATCTTCCCTACGGCTAAACAATCTACCCTAACCGCAGAAACATTACCTAACAGAATTAGGGCCTATTTGTTACTTACCACACTCTCAATAGACTATTATAATAAAAACAATTTTTTCCTGAGAATATTAATAATATAACAGTAAGGCAGTGAAGTTAAATTTAATGGGGAAATAAGATTAAAAGCATCTCAACAAATTTGGTTTTAATCTTAAAACCAGCTTTCCTTTGCAAAGAGTTTACTGGCTATTTTTGGAGCTCAAGCGCTGGTGTCAAATTAATTTGAACATTATTTGGATTTGAAATTAGACTTGGCCAATGTGTAAAATCCGACGCCTATTTCTAATTTGCCTATATGTACAGTATAATTTGACAGTATTTGTAAATGGGTCTATGAGTGCATTACGACAGTATTTGTAAATAGGTCAATGTTTGCAATTCGACAATATTTGTAAATAGCCGTTGTCCGCAATCCAATAATATTTGTATTTAAGACTATATCTGCAATCCGACAATATTTGGCCTAAAATTTTGCAAATTTACCTTAGAGCAAAACACGACACTATTTGTAAATTGATCTATATGTGTGCAATCCGACAATATTTAGCCTATATATACAGGGTGATTCACGATAAATGTTACAAACTTCTGGAGGTGATTCTACACCCCAAAAGCAATAAAACATTTCCTCTTGACCCCTGTCCGATTCTCAATTTTAAGGGAGTTATTTGGGGTTTTCTGGTTTTATTGTAAAACACGAGTTTTCTTCATAAAAATTGTCATATCCCAAACTGTTGGTCTTAAAGAAAATTTGGAAAAACCATTGAAAAGCTCATTAAATTTCCATTAAAAATACAAACCTTAAAAGTTTCTAAACACAGTTTTAACAATGTCAATACAATCGCAATTGGGAAACAATTGTACTTACTACAATTCGGAAAATGTTATTTGTGTCTGCCGCAAAAACAATTTTTTAGCCTTAGTCTGGCACATTTTTCCAAAAACTTCTCCTTTTAATAAGCTTTCTAACGGTATACTCAACTTTGTGATTCCGATAAAAATTGGTAGAGAAATTCAAGTTAGAACGCGAAAAAACAGAACAAAAAGTGTAGAGGAGAGTGACAAACCAGCAATACACACCCATTTTCCGCGATATCATTCGAACGGTTTGAACTGGAGATTCTAAATTTGAAACATAAAACGCCCAAAACACCACCGGCTTCGTTGGCAAGGGGAATTGGTTTTGTGGGTTTCAAATAATAATGGAATTTTGTGTCACGTTCTTTGGGTTTATTCATACTGGATCGGTGTTATTAATGGTTTAATTATTGGACCATTTTTGGGACTTACACAGACTATTATAGGAGGGAATGACTATTCGCTATATCTTCAAAATTATCTGCATAGACTCCTTGAGGACTTATACCATTAGAAGAAAGTCGACAATTAATTTGTTTTATCATAATGGGACACTACATACTTAATGGGCAGTGAGAGATCATTTTAATAAAACTGGGCGGTGGACTTGTTCCTTGGAAAATTTCTGCACATAAAAATCCAAAGGATTTTGGACTGGTGATTTTTTTTGGGGGGGGGGGGCAGGAAATAGTTCCATCTTTACCAATCAAAGATGTGAAAGTTTCATTTTAATGATCTCTCACTGCTCTACTAAAAGTAGGTGGTACTCCATCATGATATAAAATTAATCAACGTCTTTCTTCTACTGGTAAATCCTGAAGGAGTCCATGCGGAAAGGATACGTAAATAGTCATTCCCTCCCAGAGTCCGTATAAGTCCCAAAAATGGTCCAATAGAGATTTCAAATTTGTCACAAAAAAACGCCCAAAACACCACCGACTTCGTTGGCCAGGGAAATTGGTTTTACTAAACCAATGAAATATTTGAAATTTAAACACAAACATTTTTACACCATTAATAACACCGATCCATGATAATGGATAATTCCTGATTGAATAAACTCAAAGAACGTGACTTCAAATTCCATTATTATTTGAAAACCACTATTTTATGCACATTTCTTCAACGCTTAAAGTTATAATTTCAACCACTTTCACTAGACCAATTCCCCTGGCCAACGAAGTCGGTGGTGTTTAGGGCGTTTTTGTGTCAAATTTAGAATCTCCAGTTCAAACCGTTCGAAAGATATCGCGGAAAATGCGTGTGCATTGCTGGTTTGTCACTCTCCTCTACACTTTCTGTGCTGTTTTTTCGCGTTCTAACTTGAATTTCTCTACCAATTTTTATCGGAATCACAAAGTTGAGTATACCGTTAGAAAGCTTATTAAAAGGAGAAGTTTTTGGAAAAATGTGCCAGGCTAAGGCTAAAAAATTGTTTTTGCGGCAGACACAAATAACATTTTCCGAATTGTAGTAAGTACAATATTTCCCAATTGCGATTGTATTGACATTGTTAGAACTGTGTTTAGAAACTTTTCACGTTTTTATTTTTAATGGAAATTTAATAAGCTTTTCAATGGTTTTTTCAAATTTTCTTTAAGAACAACAGTTTGGGAGATATGACAATTTTTATGAAGAAAACTCGTGTTTTACAATGAAACCAGAAAACCCCAAATAATTCCCTTAAAATTGAGAATCGGACGACAGGGGTCAAGAGGAAATGTTTTATTGCTTTTGGGGTGTAGAATCACCTCCCAAAGTTTGTAACATTTATCGTGAATCACCCTGTATATGCATTCCGACAATATTTACAAATAGGCCTATTATGTGTCCAATTTGATGGAATTTGTAAATACGCCTGATCCATCTTATTACCTGGTGAAATCGATTTGAGTCGACTTAAAACAGGGGTAGATACATACCAAAAACAAATTGTTATTTTCCTCTTAAGGTAATCAATATGCATATGTTTACACGCATTAATATTTAGAAAATTTAAATTATTATTAATAATTATTTAAGTTTTGTTAATGGTAAAGGGGAATCACCTGATAAAAATGCACATTGCTGAGAGAAATTCAGAGGATAAAACTGTTCTAAGTTGTAATCTATTATTTTTATTATGCTTCTGAGCTTGCCGAAGGTAATATAAGCACTGTGATCATTCTAAATTCTAAAGAAAGTAAATTTTTTTAAGTCTTAATTCTGTTTTAGAGATCAGAGAACTTTTTTTATCTCGTGTCTTTAGGTCATTCGTTTGCGTAATTGCAAACCACGATATTCTTAAATGCTGAATGTACGACTTAAATTAAATTTGTCCACTAAAATTAGGTAACTAAAAGAAGGTTCTTATTAATTTCAACTTTCTAAGCACATTTAGTATTTAATAAAATTAAATTTGGACGCCGCTGGACATCGAAACAACCACACTTTAAATTCTTAATGGGGGTCTCATTAATTTCATAGTATTTTTTAAATAAACCCTAAGTGGTTTAGTAACAATCAAATTTTAAAATTTTTCATATTTTAATAATTTGGCCATTGATTGAACGCTAGGAAGCTATGTGACTTAAAATTTTGCTCTTTTTTTAATTGTATTAATTTTATAAGCTTTTGAATAATTATAATTGTACTGATGGCCAAATGGCTAAAAGCAGATTTAAAAATTAAATGTTTGTTATCATGTTTATCTTACTACAGTACAGAGAGATCTTTTATTTTAAAAATAAATAGATTTCCTATCTTATTTCATTGCTTATACTTGTATGAACTTAGTATTAATACAGTTACGTTTGATTTTGAAGTTGAACAATGCTACTAAAATAACATAAATTACCCAAACTTAAGTTTATCTGCTATCTTCAGTATGATACATAACCAGAAGTTAGTTTATTAAATGTAAATGGTTGTGGAGTTTCCCTGAGAGGAACGGGTAACGAGATAGTAAAGTAATAAATGCATGGTGGAGAAGATTGTAATAACAGAAACCCAGAGGCCTATCTTACGCTCTAGTGTTAGTGTAATGGTTATTTTACACAGTTAGTACTATACATATGTATTGGTGGAGTTTGGAACCATTCAAATAATATATGAGGGTTTCTTTCGCCTTTTTTTTAATATACGCTTGTATTAAAAAGAGTTACAATGGAATGTATTTAAAGCAGTTTTCGTAAAATAGAAGAGGATTTATGTAAGGGGTCGTTTGGAGTGTGCTTTAAAAACTACGCGGGTTTCTCCTCCTAATGCCATTTGTATTCAAAATAAACTGCCCCCTCTAATCTCGTGTATTTGAACTTATTTTTAAGTGGTGTGAACTAGCAAGATTTAAACAAAAAAAAAACATTATTCTTTTAATTAATCTTTACTTTCTCAAATAAAGAGAAAGTATTGTGATAGCGCGAAAATTCGATTTTAAGAGTTTGATTTACACTTTTAGAGCTCCCCTGAGTCCAAAAAAGCGGTTTCTCAAAAATGTCTGTCTGTCTGAAGTCTGGTAAACGCGTGGAGCCTAAAGTACCAAATTTGACGAAGTTTGGCATACATGTTCAGAAAAATCGTACCCTCAGGCGAAATCGAAAAAATGAATTTTGCCCCCAAATTTGGGGGTGCTACCCCTGAAAACTGAAAAAACGTGAAAAACAAATATCGAAAAAAGTTCTTCTATCTGTTATTGTTACTTTTTTATGACTTTTACAAACTTTTTTTTTTCTCTTGTAACTTTTGTTAAAAGTTGTAGACTCTGGTGGGACAAAGTTTTTTCTTTTAGACAGTTGTAATTTTTTTTGTGTGTTGGAAAGTTTTAAGAATTTCTTAGTTTAGTTCTTGATATATTTGAGTTAAAAGTTTTTATTTATAAATGATTGTAATGACGAGAACATGGTCTCTTTCTAGTCCTATAGATCATAAAAGTACAGACTATAAAAAGTCCTTAATGGTCCAGGATATGAATTATACAAAAACTTTTGAGTTTTCTTAGCATTCATTTTACTTTCTCATGTTCATAGTATGTATAGAGGAAAAGTATTGTTATGGCGTCAAAATTAAGTTATGAGATTTTGATAAATTACTCGTTTTGGGGTGCTCTGAGTTCAAAAATATTGTGGATCGACTTTTTCTGTTACCTGTTGTGTCTCGTGGTGTTTGTAATATGTCATTTCTTCTGACTGTTGGAATGTCAAGTTATTAATTTAAGCTATAATTAAGCTATTTTTGTAGGCTTGAAAATGGCAGGTAATGCCGAAACATTTGCCACTCTATTTAAAAATCTGATTACGATTTTTTATTCCCCTNTCCAAATTTACAGTATTTTTAACATTAAAAACCTGAAGAAGCCCAGGTTCCCTGGGTGAAAGCTTGTACATTAAAATATAATAAAAAAAGAAAAAAAAAGGACTTTCATTCCAAACAACAACGAACTCCAAATAAGAAACCTCAAGTCCACAAAAGAAAAACTTCAAAATGATTATATTTTTTCTTTTCAAACACAAATAATATTATATACTGCAATGAAAAAGTTTTTGTCCAAGCTTTTCCGACAGATTTTTACTTTCTCATTTAATGAGAAAGTATTGTGAAAAATCGATTCTTGTGATTTTGATGGATTTACACGTTCTGAGATCCCATGAGTTCAAGAAAGAGGTCTTTAAAAAATGTCGGTCTGTCGTCTGTGCAGACACGTAGAACCTAACACCTATACTAGACCAATTTTTGAGAAATTAATTTTACCTCCAAATTTGGGGACGCTAGCCCCAAAATTCCTAAAATAAAATTATTTTTCGAAAACTTTTCCAACCATTTTGATTATAAAATTCTAAAGTGTGGCTCACTTAAATACGAATCTAACGATACAAGCCGTTTTTTGCTGAAAACAAACTAGCTCCGGAGAAAATAGCTTTAAAATTCACGGAGAGAGACCGAGTTCGATTCCCCACCGAGAAGTTATTTTTATTATAAATTTTGATGAAATGTTCAATTATAATTAAATGTGTCTATGAAAAAACGTGAACTAATAAATGGAAAACACTGGGCTGAATAATTATGAACTCATATATGCGATAGTTTGTCTGAGGTGTCTCGGACCTATTTTTCAAATTAAAATCATATCCTGATTAATTTATAGTATATCAAGCCAGTTCCTTGCTAATAAAAGAAGAAGCAAACAAAAAAATTAAGGTCGAAAAAGAAATTTCAATTGCTTGGGATAAAAAATAATTTGCACCGTACATTATTATATTTCCATATGTAAAAGTTCCTATTCAAGAACTTACGTGTATACGGTTTACGTCTAGAGTTGTTTCTGTCAGTTGAGCAATAGCACCGAAAATCACTGTTTTATGTCTATATATAATCCGAATTTGATCATTCCTCAGGGTAAAGTTTATTTGTTTCCCATCATCAGTTAAAAAAATTGACTTCTCGTCACACCTTAAAAAAAATAATTGCATAATCGAATTACATAACTGCGATGACATCTCTTGGAAAAATTGGTTTAACAATAAAAATCATAAGTTATTTTTAACCTTATGAACTATCCGTTTTGAAAGTATTTCTTTTCTTTACGCAAATATCAAATATGCGATTTCATAATATAATTATTATGAAGTTAGGAAATAAAATGTAATAAAGAATGACTATATTACAATTAATATTATACTAGAATCAGATTGAATTTAAAGTAAAAGTAAAAAGGATTTATTATAAGAAAATAAATGCATAATAATTATTCGTTTCTATCTAATTCATCAGACAGTTTTTTGAAAGGGAGAGTCGTAAAAAAAAGAAAAAAAAGACCAGTTCGAATAAGATCAGCTGATTATATTATATTTTAAATTCTCACGAACTTTAAGGAAAGAAGATGCGTGTAAAAAAAAAACAGACAAAGGCTCATATTCCATTCATAGAATAACTGAAATCGAGCTTTTTTGTGTTTGTACATCTGTTATTGTTTTTGTTTTTAATAAAAAAAAGGTAGTTTTCGTTGATAATAGAAGGATTAATAAGATATATGTGTATTTTTTGTATGATTTATTACAGATATGTGAACATTTTTTTATTGACGGAAAACAAAAAAAAAATTAATCAGTGTTGCCATTCTTTTAGAAGAAGCGTGGGATTGTTAATCTTTTGTTGTTTTTTTTCGGGTAGATCTTTATTTAGAAGGAAAAAATGCATTTTTAAAACATCAGTGTTACCCTTGTTTTTTTTTATGAGAATAAAAATCTAAAGAAAGAAGTTATCTAGGGGTAATAAAAGGTTTTTGTCTACTCGTGCCGTAGAAGGTTGAAGCGAAAGATGCAAAATCCCCGCTACTTTCTATTGGTCGTTTGTAGCCAGGATCAAGGCGGCACGTACTCCTAGAGGTACAATGACCTTCCTTGTACTGAAATTTGTGAACTTTCAATACTCAATAACGCTGTTGTTAAAATTGTAAAGCAATGCGGAAAGTTGAAAGTCCTTTTTTTGTTATTTGCCAACTTTGTTATTGTTTTTTTTTTTTTTATGAAATAGTCGAAATAATAAAGAAGATAGAATAATTATGTTATTTGCCAAATAACTTACTATATACCTATGTATAATTTTATGTGAACTCATCAAATAATGATAAAACGCACGATGAATAAAATAATATTGAGAAAAATTCCCTTTTTACTTTCTTATATACGTAGTGTGTAGGGGAGAGAGGACCTCCGGGGCACAGAGGTCCACTGAGTTTTTTTTATTGTATAGTGGCGCTACAAACCGGAAATCTGTATGATCTATTAGAGTTAGTTTGTTTCCAGACGTGAGCAATCACTGGCAGAGTTAACTAAGTTTGATCAATTTTTATACACTTTTTTCAATTTTCAAGGAAAGTGATCTAATATTTACGTTATATATAATTAAATGTAACATTAATTTGATACAGAATTTTTAAACAAATTTACTGTATCTGATAAACTTAGGTCTTATATTTATAATGTAAATTGTTTTCATTTGTTTAAGTCTGTCGTGTATCTTGTCATAAAATGTTTTTTAATGACATGTGGCTTGGGGCACAGAGGACCGTAAAGGTATGCGGTACACCCCATGCTGTTATTTGAATTTGTAAAGAATGGACATATGGTTCTTGCGCAGGGGCTGAAGATGGCGATGAAAATATTGTTTGTAGCTACTGCCAAATACAAATAAAAAATAAAAATAAAAATATAGAATTTAATTTGTTTTCCTAAATAAACGGAAGTGGTCCTATTTGCCCTGCACCAGGGGCACAGAGGACCAATCGACTTTTTACAGAAAAAATTAAAATATAATACTTATAATTAAAATTAAGAACTGTGAGTCGGGGAACAGTTAGAGAAATGTTTATTCTAATAAATACTTATTATTTACATCATTTTATTTAATAATGCTGAAGTTATCTGAATATGAATACAAACCTTATTAGGTCCTCTGTGCCCCGGTCTCCCCTACATGGTACATATAGATAAATAGTATTATGATATATGTGCTACATAACAAAAGTATGTATAAAAAAAATCGCTTCGAATGAGTCCAATAATGTCTGATTTGTAATGAAATACATACTTGGTTTTCCAGTTAAATCCGTGTCCCGAAGGATTGGTAATCCGACGTTTTGCTTGCACTACTGGAAGTATATTCAGGGGTTTGATGCATCGAGATGTAAATTCGAAGAAAAATCAAGATATACGAAGATAAGATATGAGATAATACCGTCACCTCAATACAAGAAGCATTGAAGTAGTAAGTAAGTACAATGCTCGAAAATTTACCACTTTTGGATCATCGTCATTTAGACCTAAATTTTTTTCTTGGAATTCAATGCAATAACTAGATAAGTCTTATTTCTAGGCTATCACTTTTAAAGTCCAATTACTATGCTGATGTAAAAAACAAAAAAATGCTAATCAATAATAAAAAAAAATGTTTTAAGCCATTAATCTCAAAACATGAAATATTGACTTATCTAAACTTTTTTTTACTTTTTTTTCGTTTTTTATATTCAGCCAAATCATATTTATTTCATCAATAGCTCGAAATACTATATTTTTCCCGGAAAAAGACAGAGTGGATTGGTTTTTAAGTGGCCTACATTTTTAGAACTTAATAATCAAAATGGTTGGAAACAATTTTTATATTTTTTTTAACATTTTATCAGAGTTTTTGGGTTTTAGCACTACTAATTAAGAGGATATCTCTTCGCTTTCGCCTCAGGGTATTTTTCTGAACGTGTATGCTAAATTTCTTCGAAATCTGCCTGATAGATTAGCCTCCACACATCTGCACAGACCATAGACAACAGACAAGACATTTTCTTAAATTCACTTGTTTGGACTCAGGAGACTTTTAAACGTCTAAATCCATCAAAATCTCAATTTTTTCGCTTTATCACAATACTTCGCTCATGAGAAAGTGAAAATGTTTCCTCATTTTATCTTTATATTTAATGGCGCACAAACATACAAAATCGAATGTAAAACTCATTTTGTACAAAAAAGATAGTAACTACTTACGTATCGTTGTAACAGATTAATTTCTTCTACTTTATGAATAGAGTTAAAATACGAAAACATTCCTGTTTGCAGTAGGAGTAGAAAAGAAATCTCTTGGGAGCTAGGTTTTAGAGAGGCAGAGAGGTATAATAAACTAGGAAGGGAAGTCTATTCCATAGAGATAGTAGAGAAAACGGAAAGAAAGAAAAACAAAATAGTTAAAATTTAATTCAAAATTATTACTCCCTTTAGGTGAAATTAAATTTATATTCTTCTGCACAGATTACATCTTAATAATAATAAAAAAATATGATGTGCTCTGGGAAAAAATAAGATTTAACGAGTTTTAATTAACCAACCTCTCTCTTGATGACATCAGACACAGCAATTACATTATTTCAGGACAAAATTAACACTAGAATAATTAATTTGTCAAAGTATTAATTTATAATTAAAACCACTACTTACTATGCTCTTTCTAAAGTAGGTAAGCAAATTGCAAAGAACTTTAAAAGGGATGTTTCAGAATTGCACTATATTTTTTAAAACATAATCTTAAATGTATATAACATTGGAGTGGTGTCTGTACATTTATCCGATTGCACTCAAATTTTGTATTTCCACTAAATGAGTCCTGTTAACGAATTTAAGTTAGGAAAATTTGATGGCTGTTTGTCTTTGCGTCAATCACGGCTGACCATATCTTGTTGGTTTTTGGGTACAGTATTAAGCTCAAATCTGCGGGTGATAAAGGCTGTAAAACATGGTACCAAGGGCCGCTCTATAAGGGCCGAGAACGGGGCTTCTAAATAGATTTCAAAATTCAAATTTTATTTTTTATGAAAAATCTATTTAACTAACGTCGCAGAAGAAACTACAGACATTATTTTATGTTTTATGAAAATTTTTGTTGGATGAACTGTTAAAGAAATAAGTTTTCAATCGCAGTCAAAAAATGTTTAGATATATTTTTTAAACAAATAAAGAAAATATAGTTCCTCTAAACTCTAAACCTTCACTATTATTATTATCACCTCTTCAAAAATAAAATCTACGAGTGTATGCGCGGTATAATAATTTCTAAAGTATATTGATAACTGCCAATAGGGATGTTCTAAAATTTTATCTCTAAGGGGAACATAGGGAGAAAGTAAGAAAAGAGAGAGGATTGAGCCCAGACTGTTATTTAAAGTCAGGAAATTAATACATGAGAAAGGGCGCCTATTTTAGATGTAAGCATATATTATGTTAATAAAAGATAATTCCAGTTTCAACCCAGGGATTTGAAAAGATACGGGAGAATACAGAAAGAAAATACCGCTGCTTTTCCCGGAAAGATATCTTATAAAAATATTATTAAGTCGTCCATCCCAATTACTAATTTGGGATATTTGCAAATTATTTTATCAAAAGGGGAGAGGTGTATAGAAATAAGGAGGGATAGAATCTAGATATTGAAAAATTGAGTAAATAATTTAAATGTTTCTTGATGGTAGTTTATAAACACATCACATCACATTAAAAAAAATAACACACTCAGTAGCGAAGCAAGGGTATCCAGCTAGTTAAAAATAAAATAAAAGGCGAAAAAAATAATAACTTTTATAAAGAATTGTGTTTACTCGGTTGAGTTGTTACATCTTTGTGTGGAAATTTCAAACTTAATTAGAGTTTTGTTTGATGGTGTGCCTCGTGTGTTTCACAAAGTGTTATGAATCGTTACTTTACAGTGACACGTTCTTTGTTGCTCCTCCTTCATGGAATAGAATTGACAAGTAAAACATAAGACAAGTTAAAGTGGAAACTTACGACTCGATGTACATGAATGATTTTCTCCCCGCCCGCGCCCGTAGACACAACAGGGCTACAGGTTATTGCGTGTTTCCTCCTCTTTCTTCCTTATCCTTGGATTTCTCTTACGCACTGATTACTTCTGTCCTCGAATTAAATTCACAATACACGAATCTGAAAACACAAAACAACAAAGAGATTAGGATAAATGATTGAATGAATATTGTATAGAGAAACCAGCTTTGGCTTCTTCATTCCTCCGTTACAGTTTCGTATTCGACTTTATTACAAGAAATATTGGAAGGAACTAAATTGCATCATAAACATTCATATACTTGTGCAATTTAGATCATTTATTTATGGCATAAATATGTTCTTTCACTTTCCTCTGCCTGATCAACTGCTTTATTGAACATTAGTATATTTGGAACTAGCACCAGAGATGTGTAACATATATCACTATGATGATGTTTGATTATTATAGGTCTGCGATAGCTTATTGCATATAGCTCAAGTGAATGACACCCAAGAGTTTCCGGGTTCGATCCTGACTCCTAGAAGACTCATTTTATTGTTGACCCAGCACCGTGAATCGGGATATAAATGGGTTGCTAATAAGGTGAAAAGGGTCTATTGTAGCTCATTCCTATTGAGTCCGCCTAAGGGTTCCACGTTCATTGTTCATTAGCCCACCTTCGCTATATAAATGGGTATAGCTTATTAGTGAAGAATCCATCCATTTGCCAATGTCAATTATTCGATTTATACAGCTGACCTCATGACACGTTTAACGTCATCTAATACATATATAGGTATAGTTCTTTCTGGCATTGGCCATAATGCGATAATACAGCCAGTGTTTTTCCGCTGAGGCATTTCTTATATTTCATTTCAGTTTATTACTTTTCTTATTTTCTTATTTTTTTTTTTTTTTAATTTATATTAATGTCTGATAAAAATGTATAGATTAACTTCTGCAAGAGTGCGATTTATATGTAAAAGGTTGCTGGACGAGTCAATTGCAATGGAGCTTTTTAAGAAATGAGTCTCTATGAAATAAACAATAATATGCCTCCAAGGCCCTTCATAACACCACATTTTTAAAACATCGAGGATTTCTATCCATAAATAAATAAAAATTATATATTTTTCAAGTCTAGACTTGCTCAAGGTCCACCCATTCCTGTATAGAGTCGCTTTATAGAGGTTGATTTCACAAAACGACTTGTTATAGAGGTTCTGAGTTACGTTTTGAATTGGAAAAATCTGTGTTATTGAGGTTGTTTGGATAATAATAGTCGCGTTATGGAAGTTAATTTAACATTATGTGTTATGGCAATCTCAAGGGGATTTGAAAATTGCACTTGTAATTTAGGTTTTTCGTGTTATTGAGGGTCGTGTAAGCGAGGTTCTACGTAGTTGTTTTAGCCCATTCGACAAGCCTTAAGAGAGTGTAAGAGTATACACGGTCAAAATGTTTGCGCAAACATGATGTTTGACGTGTATGGCTAAATTTGCCCGACATCACAAAATGCACAAAATGTTTTATCGTGTATGGGGGCCTTTGGATCTTAAAGGGCTGCTGCGTCACGGATTATTACCATTACAATAAAGTCAAGTGGTGGCTATCCATGGCTAATCCTAAATATAAGGATTATAGGTCTGATGGAGCTACTCGCCAACCCCGTGGTATCTGGTGTAACTATTTACATAAGCCCTTAAACTAAAGATGTCCAAGCTGTCTAAAAGCTGTTGCACCACAGATTTATTCTATTTTATTAATGTTCAATTTACAGTAGGTACAAGGATTCATTCATATTGACATTTTGAATTTCCTATAGTCCTAACTCATCCTAAATTTATTCAAGTATTTCCACAATTGTATTCGACATAAAATGTATTTACATAAAAGAGTAAAAGCACGAGAAACTCCAAATGTGTTAAGATTGTATTCACAAAACAAAATATAAAAGTGATACTCAAACCCAGGTTAAAAAAAAGCCCTGAGGAAAAGAAAGATACTAAATATGCGATAGCTAAAAGAGATACATAAAAAAGCCTTATTCTTTATAGTCAAAATGTTGTATCCCTTTGTCTTTTTGATATCTTTTTTTCGACCTGTTACTTAGACGACTACTAGAAAATTCATGGGTGAAAACACAAAGGACATTATAGAACTCGAAATATTTTTTTTTTTAGTTATTGCTTCTCCTTCGTGTTTAATCCTTAAACAAGCTTTATACACGTCAAAAATCCTTTATACAGGATCAAAACATTCTTTTTATGTCCTTTGACCATTCAACAAGCTCCTATTTTTCTACTTTTGTGAACTTAAAGTTGAATAATAGGTAGGTTATTTTTAGAATTATAGGTTATTCTTATTAAGCGTAAGATAGTGAAAAAAACAGCGTGGAACCTTTTTACTTTCGCATATAAAGAGAAAGTATTGTGATTCTAATATGAAAGTATTGTGATGAAAATTCAATTTTGAGATTTTGATGGATTTACACATTTTGAGGTCCTCTGAGTCCAAAAAAGTGAGTTTTACAAAATGTCTGTCTGTTGTCTGTGCAGACGCCAGGAGCCTAACTAATTGGCCGATTTTGACGAAATTTGGCATAAATGTTAAGAAAAATCAAACCCCGAGGCGAAATCGAGAAATGAATTTTAGCTCCTCCCAAAAACTTGGGGGCGCTACCTCCCAAAAACTTGGGGGCGCTACCTCCCAAAAACTTTAAAAAAAAACGTGAAATTTTTTTTTTCTCTAAAACGGTTCCGACGATTTTGATTAAAAAATGCTGTAAAATTTAGTCAATGTAAATATGAATCTAACGATATGTAAGCCGTTTTCCCGGGAAAAATCTAGTTCCTGAGAAAATTGCTTAAAACGCGGACTGAGAGAGCCCGGGTTCGATTCCCCGCCCGGGAGAAGTTATTTTTATGATACATTTTTATGACATTTTCAATAATAATTAAATTTACATACGAAAACTAAGAAATGGAAAACACTGGGCTAAGTAATAATGAACTCATATGTAAGAAAGTTTGTCCCCAAAGAAGTTGTGTGTTTCAAGTTTGTGTTGTTTGTTGTTTGTGTATAAGGAAGTTTGTGTGTTGAAGTTTGTTTGTGTTGTTGTTGTTGTTGTTGTGAGTTATCTCGGACCGATTTTTTAACTTAAGAATGATCACATGACTATAAAATAATGTAATCCCACTGGAGTTTTTGAATACGCGGAGATATAACATAAATCGTTCTTCAGAATATGTAATAACAATGATCCTGTTACCATTTGTAGGTTGGGAAGGAAACAATAATTGTTGAAAGGCGAGTCTATACCTTACGTCGTTACGTCAGAGACAAAATTCATTAGTATCAAAAATAAAAGAGTATATGAATTAGTATCATGAATAAAAGAGGTATAATTTTTACAAAAATGTTCTTAGTAGTGTTTTTTGTTTTTAAAGCTCGATCAGTCCTTATCATTTTTTTATTCTTAGTACGACTTTAACATAAAATTTTAAAAGAAAAATTGAAAACTTTCACGTAGAATTTGTAATTCTAATATTCGAAAAAAGAGACGCTTGCCTCACTCTCCTTTCTTCGTTTTAACGAGGGTAATGGAAAGAGGTAACAAATTTACATTTTGTTTTACCTAATTAAGACAGCTGGGTATCAAATGACGCTTATCAAGGGGAGGGGGTATTTTTCTTTTCTTTTGCACTTTTTACTTTCTCATATAAAGAGAAAGTATTGTGATGGCGCGAAAATTCGATTTTGATGGATTTACACGTTTCGAGGTCCCCTGAGTCCAAAAAAGTGGTTTTTAAAAAATGTCTGTCCGTCGTCTGTCGTCTGTGCAGACGCCTGGAGCCTAAACTACGGGGCCGATTTTGACGAAATTTGGCATACACGTTCAGAAAAATCATACCCCGAGGCGAAATCGAGAAATGAATTTAAACTCCAAATTTGAGGGCGTTACCCCCCAAAAATTCTGAAAAAACACGAAAAAAAATTATTTCTCGAAAACGGTTCCGACGATTTTGATTAAAAAATTCTAAAATGTACTAAATTTAAATACAAATCTAATGATATAAGCCGTTTTCCCGGGAAAAATCTAGTTCCTGAGAAAATAGCTTAAAACGCGGATGGAGAGAGCCCGGGTTCGATTCCCCGCCCGGAAGAAGTTATTTTTATGATATTTTTGATGAAATTTCCAATATTAATTAAATGTACATATATGAGAAAGTTTGTCTGAGTTGTCTCGGACCGATTTTTGAATATGAAATCCAAAAAATGTTTCACTTTTATAAGGTCTATAATTAATACAATTAAAAAAAAAGTTTGGAAATAAGGTTTGATTATATTTCTTAAGTACACTTATATTTAAAGAATACTTGAGCCTTGTCTATGAACTAAATTTATTATTTCTGCATATTTATTAATCTAAACCCTAATCATCATAAAACGTAAGCCATGATATGATGCTGTATTAAACCAAATGTCAGAATGTGTCGGTTTAAAAAACTTTCTTATACAAAATTTTTACTGGATTCATTCAGTATCCTTACCGAGGTTATCGGAAGCTTTGTGGTCGTTCTGACTGAATGATGTGATCGTTAAAAATGAAAATATTTTGTCTCTGGATTAAAAGACAGAAATTTTGTTTCAGACTTCAGGGAACATATTCGGTCCCGTGCCTTGTCCGAATTTAGTCTGGGGCTACTTTTGACAAACCATCCAAATGTCATAAACATTAAAATGAATACTTTTGAAGAATTAATTGAAAATAAAATGCATGTTTGTGTGTATGTAGAAGAGAAACAAATGGGTAACGCAGAAGGTTGAAACTTATATGGGACCAACAATGGGCTTATTACAACCTACTGTCCAAATTTCAGTAAAATTGGATGAGTAGTTGTTAAGATATATTAGTCGCAAAAATATAGTTACAGACAGACGGTCTGTCTGATCGACAGATAGACACGGAACAAAAAATGTTATGTCTGAAACGAATTATTGTCTTAGGATTTTTTAAATCGGAGGCATAAAATGATTTGCTCTTTAGAACTCTCACATAGACCCATGGTTACCTTAGGTAAGCTCAGAAGCAAAAGGGGGGAAATTATATTAATTTAACAATAATGGGATAATCGGTTGTAAAAGCGTATAACATCATTAAAGTATACACTATAGGATGCGATGAAGCTATGTGCCACACTAATTGGCAGTCAATTTTTATTGTTACAGTCCCCATTCTCAAGCTTTGTGCTATTATTATATCAGAAACACTATTTTCCTTCGGGAAAGTTTCGATTAATAAATGATAATTCACTATGTAATTATCAATAATAGAAGACCCGACAATGCATTAGTGATTAAAGATAAGTCTAAATGCAATTATTAATTAACAAATGACTATTAACATTGACAATTTACTTCTTTCAACTGAGGTATCCGACAAATTAATTAAGAGGGAAATTGAAACAATTAATATTAGGATCTCACAGAATTATGGAATGCAATAACCGTTACCGAAGGAATAGTATAGAATTCTCAAAACCAATATATACAGATGAAGTTACCTAATACATTGGATGTTTACTTCAGTTTAATTGCAAAGGGTGGATAATAGTGAGTCACCTGATTTAATTATACTTCGTAATTAGTACAATGCATTGATGTTAACCATAGTAGTAGCAGTAGTCTAGCACTTCCTACTAGAACGTGTAGGACGAACCACTTGTTCGAACCTTGCAATTAGGCCATCACTTAGACCCTTTTTATGCACCGTGGTGGAGAATTCCAGCCACTTCACACATCATACATTTGCACATTGTACCGCCGAAGCGAATTTGATGTGATCAATAGTGAGCCATATAAATCAGCGTCACG
This sequence comes from Gerris buenoi, assembly GCA_001010745.2. NCBI lineage: Eukaryota > Metazoa > Arthropoda > Insecta > Hemiptera > Gerridae > Gerris > Gerris buenoi. The sequence goes on along the minus strand of KZ651442.1, from coordinate 450,148 downwards.
GCGCGGAATCAAACCCCATCTCGTTCCACGATTCAGTGATGGCCGAGCAGACGTGGTTTAAACCACACGCTCACGCTGGCTCTCTGCTAACCATAGTAATAATATACGTGTGTTGTTATCGTTTTTCAGGTTGTATGGCTGCTACCTATCATCAGGGCGGCCTGCATGCCCTGTCAAATCCTTCGCCTCATATTTACTCACCTTTCAAACTTCATCTACAAGGTAATATTATATTTCTCTTATAATTATAATTATATTAACATATTCTTAAGTTAATAATTTACATGAATATACAGCTCAGTCTAGAGGTCAAATATTCATTTTAATACATATACACGTATTATTTGCCTTATGTAATTTATATTTTCCTTATTATTTTTATTTTTTTCTATTTTTACATTTATTTATTTACTTCTACATTATTTATTTACGCCTATTTTCTATCTATTTCTTGCTTTTCTTAAAAATATTTCTTTAGTATGGTGTAATTATTTATATAATTGAGTAGTGTCCCACGTCACACCTCATTCCATAAGAAAAATAAATGTTTGTCTGGTTTTGTTGGTCTTTAAATAGAAAATAACTTATCTATAATAATTTACCTATTATATCTATAATAATTATTAATTAATTTAATTAATTTTACTTTTTTCTTAATATAAAATTAAGCCACGGATCTAAGGACTCGCAGTTGATAAAATATTAAGAATTATACCACATTTAGAGTCGTAAAAAGCCGAAATCCAATAGTAAAATATGTGTTAGAAAATGCTTTAATGGAGATCCTTAAATCAATATAGAAAGTTTGGTCCCAAATCAGCAAATAATATAAATAAATACTAGAACCCAGAGAAATCAGGAATAGAAACTAAAAGATACATACCATACTAATGAAGAAAGAAGAAAACATGGTCCTTTTTTAATGCAAAAATAACCTACACTTTTCCCAATTTTCTCGGCAGCACGACTTTTTTTTACAATGTAATTTAATTAACTGCACCATGACTTCATTTAGGTAACGCAGGATCTAAAAACGGTGTTTAAGTATGCCTATACCTTCAAGTACATATTATGAAGTACTAGATGTATTCCCTTGTATAGCTGCGGATTGTGTTTTTGTTAATAATTAAAAAAAAAAAAAATCTAGGTTCAACCTATAAAAATGTTGTTATACTTACTGCGTGGTGATAAATTATGGCAAAATATTACCGCAAACAGTCAATGCATTTTCTGTCACATTCAACACACACAGCTTGTCCAACGCAAATGTTTATTGGTTTGTCCCATGACAGGTTTATTTACTCCCGTCAAGAAACATTACTCGTTATGTGTCTACACTGCCTCTCACAATCACCACATTCAATACACAAAGCTCGCACAACACAATATTTTTTGTGGACCCAGTTTAATAGATTTATTAACTATACCGGCAAGAAACACAACTAATCCTTAGCAGAATATTAAGATATTCCCATGTATTAAACTATAAAGTTGCAAAATCACTCATTTTTAACTGTTTTCGACTGCCGAAGAATAATTTTTAAGTGTTAATTTTCCAGGAAATACAGTGGGTTTATCCTCATTTAATTTCTAGATTATTATATGCATTTGATTCTGAAAAAATTATAGCTATCTTGATTAAGATGGCGGATCTTAAAAAGATTTCTATGCTAGTTACTATATGGGTTTAGAGAAATCTACATACAAAATTACATTGTCATAAATTCAGTGCTTCTAGAAATATTGTGATGATTCTGTCAGTCAGTCTGTGGTATTTGGATTTTTTTATAATACATATATATTTATGTATTGGCTCATCTGGTTTAATTGTTACAGTACAGCTTTGAAGTTTTTAAAATTATTGGTACAATCAGTTGAGAGCAATCGCTGAAAGATAAAGTAAACGTAAAGAACGCAAAAGCAACTTTTATTTTTATTCCACTCCCATTTTTATACCAACTAAATTAACTTTAAAAAATAATAAAATGTGTATTCCCTTCATATAGCTAAATATATTCTTCTTGTACGGTTTCTTATTCATTCAGCTAACTCACTACCTAACAACTTTGACAATGGATAATAATTAATCATTCAACCCCACTCTTTTGTCTAAAACTCAGTTTCTACGAAGTAGTTTGACATTTCCCATTAATCTGACTCACGGCTTATTGATTCTTCGATGAAACGAACTTTTGCACAATATTTTGCACTGTCAAAAGGTTCACTATCACGCGATGAATAATTTAATGATATTGATTCATGATAGTGTCACTCTAGTGCAGTGAGAAAGGGTTACTCGAACCAAATAATAAATACTAAGAAATTATATCGAAACAAACATGAAGATATTATATTTTCTCGTAGAATATCTTCATTTTAAATTATTTCTAAAAAATAATCTTCCAATTTATATAGCACACAGCTTCATCTCGTCGTATTTCGTACATTTTGACGATTTTATGTTTTTACAACATAATATTTTAATCTTTCCCAAATTTTTAAATCTGTCAAGATTTGTTTCATTTTTTCCTGAATTAAAGTATCAGTTCAGCACAATTTAAAGAGCGCAGACGGTTGAAATTAATCTGGTGCTATCTGCGGGCTACTTTCAACAAACCATCTAAATTTCATAAACATAAAAATCAAAGTACTTCTTGAATTTATAGGTGTAAATAAATGTATGTCTGTGCGTATAAGAAAAGGAAGGGAAATAAATGAGCAGAGAAGGTTGAAACTTATATGGGACCGGGGCCAGTAATGAGCTAATTATGACCTACCATTCAATTTTCATTAAGAACGGACGAGTAATTTTTAAGATATGTTGCTTCGCAAAAATTGAGTGACAGACGGACATGGAACCAAAAATGTTCCGTATGTCTGAAACGGTTTTCTGTTTTTGGGTTTTTTTTAATCGGAGACATTATAAACTTTCTTCGGAAACATAAAACATTTTCTTTCTTTGGAATGATCACATAGCTTCCGTTATTTTCGGTAAGCTTGGAAGCTAAAAATGTATGGCTTAAGTTATTAAAAGTTTACTTTTCTGGAATTTATTACTGGCTGACCCATTATGTTTCTATAATATATTAATTAATTACATAGACTATAATAATTAATCATTATAAAGTGTTGATATCTTTGTTTAAATCTTGTTTTTAAACAGTTCTCCATCCTAAGTCATCAAGCCTGTTATGAATTAATCGAGCGACCCTAATTGCCTAATCCTAAAATTCGAAACTATGTTAAACTTTATCGGTTTTAAGTTGAATTATTACGGTTAAATGTTAAGCTAAGGGTAAACCTTAATTTCAGTAAAGGTCCTTTCACAGCTATAAATAAGGGAGAAACTTACAATTTACCCAATAGCCTTCGTAAATAAACTATATAAGCATGAAACTTTAATCCTTTGGTATATAAACAGTCTAGAAACCTAGAGGTGAGAAAATATCCCATCTTTTATAGAAATTATTCTAATCTGTGCAAGATTACACTTGGGGTTTGTGAATAAAACTGCACATTTAACTCCTAAGAGAGAAATCCTTATTTAATTATTTGGGCAATAAAGATAAGATTTTCTCCTAAGATATTTATTGTTTAGGATAAAGGTTTTTTAAACCATTATAATATTACTTAATAGCCTTAAGTATTATTCGTATGGTAAGAATAAATCTAGCAACAACATGTTGGTAACTTTTATCTAGATACGTGTTATTAATAATTTTTCATCTATTTAGAATTTTGTAAGATTCACGAGATATGACTAAAACGAGGAATAATGTGTTGGCAACTTGTATCTAGATAAATGTTGTCAACATTTTTGCAAGTCATTTAGAATTTTGTAAGATTCACGAGATATGACTAAAACGGGGAATAATATGTTGGCAACTTGTATCTAGATAAATGTGGTCATTATTTTTACAAACCATTTAGAAATGTATTATAGCATTTTTTAAGATTCATAAGGTGCGCCTAAACCAGGAAACAATATGTTTGCAACTTGCACAGTGGCGTAAATAGCGCCCCCGCCAACCCCGCGGCGCGGAGGGGCGCCTGCTCTAGGGGGCGCCGAAAAATGTGTAAACAATAATATTTAATAATAAAAATTAAAATAAACTAATGGGCGGAATTATTTGGGAATTTGGAATTATTTTTGGGAGATAAAAATAAATGAAAGATAAAAGAAATAAATAGTTTAAAATCAGGGTGAGAAAGTTATGGTTTAGAGCATTGTTTTTTTTTAATATATATATTTTTCACATTCACCTCATATTCAATTTTACCACAGAAATGCATAAAAATGCTGTTTTGAGAGATCATATTTTCAAAATTTTCTGGGGGAGGACCCCCGGACTCCCATATATACTTGTACAATTTTAATGAAATTTGGACGGTGGCTCATTGGTCATCATGACTCATATAAGTCTAAACCGTATGCGTCTATATCCTTTTCTTTCACATGCGCACATACATACCTACATTAATTTACACCCATAATATCTTCAAAATTACTCATTTAATTTTTATGAAATTTAGATAGTTTGTCGAAAGTAGCCCACAGATAATCCCAGATTAATTTCAACCGTCTGCGCTCATTAAATTTTGCTAAATTGTTACTTTATTTCATGTAAGAAATCAAATCATTGTGGCTGATTTAAAATAAAAACGGTGAAAATTAAATAAATTAAACAATATTAAGTTTTAAAAGCATAAAGTAATTTAGTATACAAAATAAACGCGTTAGGGGGGGGGGTACATTTTGTAAACTATAGGGGGCGCATTTTCAAAAGTTGCGGGGGGCGCCGGATTTCTTAGTTACGCCACTGAACTTGCATTTAGATACATGTGGTCAATTAGCGTCTTATCTTCACCACCAAATTAACAAATTCAGTGCAGAAATGAAGATTAATCAAGAAAAACACCGCTGCAATTTGTACATTCGAAAGAGAGAATACAGATATGTGTGACCGGGTACTAATTCTTTAATATCGTGTTCGTCAACATTTTAACAAGGATATTTCCATCTTCAAGGAAGAGACACATCTTGACAATTAAGTTGGCAGCGAGTTTTTACTAACCTATAAAATTATCTTTAAAAAGCAAATATTTAAAGAAAAAAAAATCTGCATCACATATCTGATGGAATGGTTGAAATAGCTTTTCGTATGAAGGTAGAAATGGCAGTTCTAACATTGCACTATTTCCTTTCCTTTGTAAGGTTCTCCGTTCTCCTGCCCTTATTCCACAATGGAAAATAGTTGTAACATTCAGCACTTCTTTGGATTGAGCTCCAAGTCGATAAAGGGCAGAGTTCCCTTTTGCTTCAGAGCTTACAGAAGGAAATGGAAACTATGTGATCGTTCTGAAGAACGAATATTTTTTTAGTCTCCGATTTCAAAAATTCCAAGACACAAATATCCGTGTCAGACATCAGGGAACATTTTTGGGTCCATGTTTGTCTGTCGTTCGCTCAACTTTTGCAAACCCATGCACCTTAAAAACTAATCGTCCGTTTTAAATAAAATTTGGATGGTGGACCCATTGCTGGTCCTATGTACTATTAGTTCAACCTTTTGCACCCATTTATTTCACTTCCACATGCCCAAAAACATACATTTATTAACAATTACATCTTCAAATGTACTCATCTGAATTTTATGAAAATTGGATGCTTTGTTGAAAGTATCCTACAGGGCACTAGATTAATTTCAACCGTCTCGTCTGTGCTCTTTAAATTTTGCTAAATTAATAATTTAATTCAAGTAAAAAATCTAATCATAGCAATATGCGAAATAGGATGCGAGCTATGTGCTACACTAATTAGAAGACTATTTATTGAACTGTCTCTAATATTAATCGAGAAACAAGCAAAGTAATTTCTCATTTTAGGAATTAATTTGTTTTAAATATTTCAATTTATTTCAAATTTGCTCTGTCAAAGGAAAAATGTATGTAATAATCTAATAATCTTACACTATTATACAAATGCCACTTGTTCAACTTTTCAATAAAGCTTAAGTCTCTTCAGAATTACAATTATGTAATTTTATAATATATTTTTAAAATTTTAACATTTCCGAGTATTTTTATTCTAGAAGCCTGCAAACCTGTCAAATAGAACCTTGCCGACTTCTCCCGAGTTTTTGACGTTCATTCAATTAACATGAGATATGAAGACAGATCGGTTTTTGCCTGACTCCATAAATAACTTGTATAAATACTCAGCCCGTAATATGTCACTGTTATGCTTCAATAAACTTCCTTCTTAAATAAACAAAAATTATGTGTTGTCCAATTCAGTAGCCAAGTATATAAAATATTAATAAATAACTTTATCTGCTATGCATGCGTGTAACGTTCTCTATAATTTAGATCTATTTACCAGCAGGTAAATGAATGTAATTTATATAATTGCATTGGTCTATATAATTTGGTAATAAATGGATATACATATGTATATACAACGTTAAATCATTAAATTGTTAAATTCTTTTCTAATCTGTTAATTAACTATGTGATTTAACCTTTGTTAAATGTCGTATATTCTAACTTATTATCCCATATGTTTATTAGTATTTAATGAAAAAAACTATGGAGAAAACTGTGTCTCGAAGTTAACTACATATATTATAAAGTTTCGCACCCAAAACCGGAGTATAGGGTGCAAAAATGAATCACGCAATGCTAAAAACTTTTTTTAAGTCAGGGTTCGATAGTATTCGAGGTCACTGAACATTTTATACAATTTGAAGATATTAAAGAAAAAAATCTCCGTTATACCGGTCAATGTCATCTCAACAGGATAATTGAAGAAGCCATTGAAAAGTACCCTTTTCAGCACGTGGAAAACTTCGGTCAGCTCCAGAGCCAGGATCAAAGGAAAAGAAACCTCTCCGATGCCTCCCGTGACACATCACTGAAAAAAAGGCAACTAAAGGTCCGAACGAACAGGAAACGGACTGTCCGTGAGGATTGTGGTCTGCAATATTACATCATTCTGGTCTAACAGAAGGTGACAGGTGACCTACCGCGGCGGACTAATCTAGTACACTGCGGGCAGAGAAAAGCTGGAAACAACATGACTGACGCATTAACAGATACACCGTGAGCGTATTATCATATAAGGCAGCATTGCTTGATCTTTCTCTTAAACGAGTTGAGTTTGAGAACACGTGGCTGGTAATATGTGTAGAATAGGTATTTTAACAAATTCATTAGAATATTAATCTCAAGCAGTTTGACGTGGTTGGCTCGCGACGGACTGCGATTGCTTTTACACGTTTCAGGTCCCCTGAATCCAAAACAAATTGGTCTTTAAAAAATGTTTGTCTGTGCAGACGCCTGGAACCTAAACTACTCGACTGATTTTAACGAAATTTAGCGTACATATTCAGAAAAATCATATAACCCGAGGCGTAATCGAGAAATTAAGTTTAGCTCCGAATTTGGGGACGCTATACGCTATCCCCTGAAAATTCTGAAAAAAGTGGATTAAATTATTTTTTAATGTTAAATTTTATGTGCCCGGTATTATTGTTGTAATTATTATTAAAGAAGGGGAATAGTACAGTAAAGTTAGGCTCCAACCCAAACATCCAAAAAAAAAGTTCTACCCCACGCCAAATTGTTCTATACTATACCCTCCTCGAAGTAAATGATAAAAAGTTGCAAGACTTGCAGCGTCGGGTTTGGCTGGGAGGGGGTGGAAAGGGGGGTAAAAGGGTATTTTTAATAGTTTTTCGCAAATATCTCGAAAACTATTAGGTTTAGCACTAACTTTGTTACATACAAAATTAATCTACATAAAATTTTGAACAGAAAT